>QEPC01009642.1:592924-605689 GCA_003113815.1 Sphenodon punctatus | reverse complement strand
AGTAAGGTCTGACGACCCCGGTCCAACGTCAGACGGAGATCGTCAACCAAGGCCACCAATGCCATCTCCGTACCGTACCCAGGCCGAAACCCAGACTGGGAAGGATCAAGGAAACCGGTGCGGTCCAGATGCTCCTGGAGCTGCTGTGCCACAGCCCATTCAATAACCTTCCCTAAAAAGGGAAGGTTAGAGACTGGCCGATAACTGGCAGGAGCATCAGCATCAAGAGATGGTTTCTTGAGCAGGGGTCTAACCCTGCTCTAACCCGTTGAAACAATGGGCAAGGTGGATGACCCTGGCAGCAGAGTTTTGGACAGAGATAAGGGGAGAAAGGTGAGAGCGAGGGAGGCCAGTGAGAAGGAGGTTACAGTAATCGAGGCGAGAGATGACCAGGGCATGAACAAGGGTTTTGACATAGGAGACAGAGAGAAAAGAGTGAATCTTAGCAATGTTATGGAGGAAGAAGTGAGGATTTGGTAATAGAGTCAATGTAGGGTATAGAAGAAAGGGGTGAGTCAAAGAGTACATAATTATTAAAGCTAGATGGATCCTGGAAGATTGCACACACACATGAGATGGACCATTCATTTAAATGAGAATAATGATTTGCTTTGAAGTTAGTCTGATTTTTCATCATTTTCTATGAATAAGAAAGCCAGTGTAGCCTACAGTCCAATTTGGACCTGGGAGACTATCCTTCAAATTCTATTTTGCCACATGCTGCTCACTCAGGGCCAACCTTGGAATTTGGAATCTAGTGACTCTTTCCCTGTTTCCCCCCCACCCCATCCCTCTGTGGGGCCCTAGAGGTAGTCATGTTTGGGGCCCTGCCTCCTGAACTGGTAAAAATGGGGGCCACTCTGGGGCCTCTGGAAGTAGAGAAAAGAGCAGGGCTCGGGGCAGTCACCCTGGACTGCCCTGTGGTAAGGCTGGTACTGTGCTCACTGGGTTACCAATACCTTGGGTAGGTCACTATGGCCATTTTTAAACTGGATGCACCCACGCAGGTCCACCCATCCGCCACCCACTCGAGCAGCCATCAGAAGGCAGCATAGGTGGAAGTGTGCTCCCATGATCCACCCACCACCCCCACTCATGCCCACATACAGAGCATCAGGGGAAAATCCGGGAGGCTCAATGGGGGGGCATGAGTGGGCAGTGCACGGGTAGGGGCACACACCCAACCCGGCCCGTTTGATCCCCCCCCATGCACAGCACACGCAGACCTACTCCTCCATGCCTATTTAAAGATGGCCTCTCAGTCTCCCCGTCTAAGGACCTTTTTACATGAGATGCGCCTACACAGGTCCACTGTGTAGGCATGCATGGGTGAGTTTCGTTCATATAGAGGC
Organism: Sphenodon punctatus; assembly: GCA_003113815.1. NCBI lineage: Eukaryota > Metazoa > Chordata > Lepidosauria > Sphenodontia > Sphenodontidae > Sphenodon > Sphenodon punctatus. The sequence continues at coordinate 604,337 of QEPC01009642.1, read as the reverse complement.
AGCTTGTGGGTGGGTGGGCGTGCATGCTCCTGCAAAACACGCATGCCCATCCACCTCCATCCATCGCCCACACGCAGAGCAAGTGGTGAAAACACCAGTTGCACCATGGGTGTGCGTCCGTGTACACCTGCCCTCCCTGCACCTCCCAAACACCCACCGCCCACCCCCTCAGCCACCACCCATTTAAAAAGGGCCTATAAGATGGCAATAATAATGACCTGCCTCTCAGGATTGTTGTGAGAGCAAATTAGGTAAGGATTATAAAGGACTTGGAACACTGAAACTGCTATAGAAATGATAGGTAATAATAAGAACATGTGTTCACAAAAATGCCCACACAAGGAAAGCATGATTCAAATACTCAGGTGAAAATTATTTTATTTATATATGTCCACCCATGCTGCCTTCAGATGGGTGCTCGGGTGGGTGGGGAATAGGTGGACCTGTGTGGGTGCATCCCCTTTAAAAACGGCCGTAGTGTCTATATATATAATTTGCTAGGGATATTTAAACCTGAATCTCAGTCATGCAAGATATTGCCATCCTAATCTTAACCTGCAAAACTCTTAAATACATTCTTAACAAACTACATTTATCTCAACAAACCACATTGATCTCAGCTGAATTTCAAAGTTCTTAATTTAGGGAAGACAACTGAATGTGCAAGTTTAAGGTCCTTTTCACATGAGACGCCCCCACCCATCTCCACACAGTTCCACTGTGTGGAGATGGGTGGAGGCGCCCCTGTGAAAGCCACGGGGGATGGGTAGGGCTGTGTGTGCACTCCCGCGCTACATCCACCTATGGCTTCAATGCCTGATGCTCCGTGGGTGGATATGGGTGTGCACCCTTTGGAACGGATGCACACCCACCTCCACCCACTCCATCTGCACATTCATCCCCCCCACCCACCACGGTTTGTTTAAAAATGGCCTAAGATGTGGGATACCTGACTTGGTAGCAGCACATGGGAAAAGGATCTAGGGGCTGTGGTTGACCCCAAACTGAAAATGACTCAGCACGATGTGACTGTGAAAAGGCTAATGCAATTTTAGGCTGAATAAAGAGAAGCATAGTTCCCAAGTCTATGGAAGTAATAATTCCACTCTACTCAGCAGTATTGTGCCCAGCTTAGGAAATCCCATTTTAAGAAGGACATTGACAACTTGGAGCAGGTTTAGAAGAAGGCAACAAAAATGATATAGTGTCTGGAAAGCAAGTCTGATGAGAAAAGCCTGGAAGGAATTGGGTATGTTTAGCCTAGTGAAGAGAAGGTTAAGGGGAGACAAAATTGCAGCCCTCATATGTCTAAACGCCTGCCACCAAGACAATGGAAAGGGACTGTTCTTCATTGCTGCAGAGGGCAGGACTAGAAATAATGGCCTCAAGTTACAGAAAGGTAGATTTTGATTAAATATCACAGTTAGAGCTGTGCAGGAGAGTGTAGACTCTCCATCACTGGAGGTTTCAAAAAGAGGCTGGAGAGCCATCTGTCTGGGATGCTGTAGCTGTAGTCATTTTGCATTGAAGCAGACGGTTGGGTTACATGACCCTAGAGGTCCCTTCCAACATGATTCTATCATTCTGAACTTTAGGTTTCAAGGGAACAACTCATATTTAAAATTAAACAAGTGCTTAAGTACTGTGCAGGATCACCCCCTCCTACCCCTTTCCTTTCCATCCCCCCACCCTGTGAAGCAGTGGGTCATGGCTTAGGTGGTAGAGAACATGCTTTGCACGTATAAGGTCCCAAGTTCAATCCCTGGCATCTCTGATTCAGGATCTCTGGGAGCACATCTGGGTAAGGCCTCTGCTGAGGATCCTGGAGGGTCTCAGGTGAGGCCTCTGCCAGAGACCCTGGAGAACTGGATTTGAAACCCTGCTGCCATGTCAGCTTGTGACAATACTGGACTAAGATGGACCATTGGTCTGATTCAGATCGGTAGCTCTTTATATCAGCGTTAGAGTACTCAGCACTTCACAGGACAGAGCCTCTAGGCATGTCAGTGGATATCTTGAAATCTCTTTATGGGGAAAGAGATCTTTCAGTGAGAAGAAGATTACACAAAGTAAAAGGTGTGCGTTGCAGAACTGTTCCAAGGGCACTCCAGGTAACTGCTAGCATGAGCCAGATTTAATCTTGAAATTCTGCATCCCTAAATCATCTATGCGGACTGAACCTAGGGTTCACATAACTAAATGCTGTTAGCTGCCCTGAGATGCATAAGCAGGATGGGGCAGCATAAAAATTCGCTAAAATAAAAATAAATAAATAAAATAAAAAACATGAGTTAAAGCAGGCCTGTCCAACTAGTGGCTCATGTTTTGTATGGCAGACCTAACACACAGGCAGGTGCCGTGCTCCGCCGACTTTCATGACGCACAGCCATGGGGATTTCTGGGTCCAGGAAGTTCTCAATGCTGTTTGCTTCCTGGATTTGTTGGTTCCCCCTTCCTCTCCCTTTTGGAGTACTGTTTTAGAGCACTCCCAACCAAAACTAAACAGTAGAAGCCTCAGGGAGAGCAAGAGCAGCAAGCACACTCACTATACCAACTACTAGGACCTCTCTAGGTGCTTTGCCCTCATGGAGGTTGCACACACCCTAATAGACAGGTGCAGACTGCTAGGATTGTAGCTAGGAAATTTAGGCCTGAAAAAATCTGAAAAGTAGGCCCATTTCAGCCTTTGAACTGCTAAAAGACAGGTCAGTTTAAAATTGTCAGTTTTTGGTTCTGTGCAAAAAGATGTTTATTGAGCATGTTCTTTCTTATCTATTTGTTGGCCGTATGCCTGGAAAACCCTGTTTTCTTGGTTCCTATGTTGGATTCTATCAATGCTTTTAAACTATTTACTTTTAACATATATAAGTGGGTTCTTTGACCCCAAAGAGTGGGTGTTTTGTTAAGTTGGCAATGGTATGGCAAAAGAAGCCATAGCCTTTAAAACAAGTGACATCTTTTAGACATATTGTTTGCTGTGTTTGCTGAAAGCTGCTGTTTTTCTTTGCTGTTCTTTTCCTTTCTTTTGACCTATGGCACGCTGTACAACTGGCAGTAAACACTTTGATATTTCAATAAATGTTATCTTGTTTTGGTTACGTGAAAGACCTTGCTCCAGCTAAGCTGTTTTGACGATATTAGGAGGTCTGGAATTCAGTAAACAATATAGTTGTTAGAAGATGTTGATTAGAAGTTAATTATAATTATAATATCACAATGGGGTCCTCTAGTGGTATGTCACAGCATAAACACTGGTTTTCTAAAATGACTCTGTTCACCTGTTTGTATATAATATGTACTTTCTGTTTAATAACTTACTGGCCATTTAATTATAATTTTTGGAATTTACTTGCTTATGTTAGTTTCTTCATCTCTTTTCAGCATAGGCTTTTGATCTGTTCACCATCCATTGACATTGTATTTTAACTTCTGTTAACTTTTTGTTAATAATGTAACTTTAAATTGTCTAAATTTTAACTGTAATGGGTTTCCATTGATATTAGGTGGAAGTATCAAAATAAGCAATAGCAGTCTTCAAGTTGGGGTCTGATTTTATTGGGGAGACAAGGACTATTGGGATTTAATTTGGCCTAGAAAGCAGTTTGCTTTTTAGTCTGACTTTCAGGATAATTGGCACAAAGGAATTTGAAGAGACACTAATAACATGTTTGTTTGGGACCCAAGGTCTTTTTGTAAGTTGAATCAAAACAGTTACATTACTCATAACATGTTTTCAACTTATAATTAGGCAGTGATATATTGATAATAAAGAAACACCACCACCCCGTGAAAGAAGGTGTTTTATTGTTTCAATCATATCTTAATGCTAAATAGTTTTAATTGTTAAGCTAAATAAGGGAAACCATAGACATTGAGGGTGATGTATTTAATTAGTAAACTAACGTTTATTTCATCCTAAAGTTTGACTTCAAATTATACCTAAATACCCCCTTCAGATAAATAAGTAATTGTTCTTTTGAATTGTGTCTTAATGACTCAGAATCTTAAAAATCAATGTTGCTATAAAACTTCCTTTCTAAATTAGGTAGAACCAAGGCAGATCTAATCTCTGTTTTTCAACAACTTCCTAAAAAGAATCCATATATAAAATTATGTAAAATTAATAGAATTTAATAAAACTTCAGTGAAGCTAATAGACTCCATTGGGTTTCATAGAGCTCCAGTGAAACTAAAAGACTCTCTTGAAGTGGGCCAAAGATCAAGACTGGGAAACGGTTACCACGGTCTTGGTTCACAGAAGTAAAGAGGGGTGAAGTCAAAATAATCAAGACGAGTGGAGACATGGAAACCAAAAACATTTTTCTTTAGCGTCATCACTTGGCAAGAAGCAAACTTCATTTTTATTGGAGGACCCCATACCTGTTTGCCACTGATTGGAGGAACACATGGCAACCATCTTGCAAGACTTTCTGAAATCCTATAAAACTGGCAAGATAGTGGGCATTTTTACACACACCTTAAAGTGCCGGATTTTTCAATCTTCTGGGTTTACAAGTCCACAAGTAAGTTCCAGATACATTTTTCACAGACACGCTGCCCCGAGGCAGTTCCTGGATGCATTCTTCACACACACACTGCCCTGAGGCAGCCTAAAGTAGTCACAGCTGTAGACGTGACAGGCTGCCATGGAAACCAAGTGACCACAGCTACCTGGAGCAAAGCAGTTTACCAGGAGAACCTTTTACACGCAAAGGTTCTGGGAGACATTTTTCACAGAAGTTCAAAGATCCGGATGTTTAAGATCTGAGTGAGTGATTGAGACACACAGAAAGTTCAGGATGTAACAGCAAACATGCAGGAGAAATATGTGTGTAAAAACACCGATTGTTGACAAGAAGGAAAGATCTTGCTTGCTATTGAGATTTGCTGAAAGGCAAAGACCTGAATAGACCTAGTTTTTTTTCCCTTTGCTTTAATTCTTTACTTTTCATGTCTTTTTTCTAAGTCTTTTCTTAAGTCTTTTCTTTATTCTTTTAAAAGTTATTTTTGATCTTCTTAAGCTTTTACTTTTCTCTTTTATTTTATTTTTATTTTATTTCTTTTATTTCATTTTCTCATTTTTCACTATTTCCAAGCCATTTTTGTTTTAATTTCTCTTTTGTTTTCCTTTCTTTATTCTTTTAAAAGTTATTTTAATTACCAGTTGGGATTTTCTAATCTTTTGCCCAAGAAAGGGCAATTCCTACTTTTCTCTAATTTTTGTCCCTACTTGCCAACTTTTCTTTTCTTTAGAGAAGCACTGTATTGGTCTCAGATGGGACTGTTTCCTTTCAATTTCTTTACTCAGCCTTGTGGGCAAAGTTCCCCCAAGTGCTTCACTGTCTTTTCCCTCCCTTTTTGGAGCTTCCATGCTCCTCAACCTCTGAATAAATTGTGTTTCACATTTTTCTTTATCTTTTCTATCTTTTAATTTTACTATTTTAACTTTAATTCTTACCAAGTCTCCAGAATAGCAGCAAGTTAACATCTTATCTTCCTCAGTAGGACCCCACAGACCCTGATCAACTTTCATGGGACCTGCTATATCTGTTTGGTAAGATATATTCTCCAAGAATATATATTTTGTAACCTTTTTTTGGCGTGCTTCCGTAGTCCTTTTATAGAAGTGTGCAAGCCAGGATGGCACAGCAATAAATTGTAGTATTTTAGTCATAATAATTGTCTATTGTGACTTTTTGGTAAAAAAAAAACTTAAGCTTTCCTACAGGGATCCCTAACCCCATGGTGGAGCTAATTCCTGAAAAAAATCTCAGGGTAACAGGACTTCAAGCACATGGAAATGTGCATCATCTCATGGCCACCTAATAAACAGGCAGTGAACACCTCCTGGTGTGGGCTATCATCTCGTTTATAAACACCCAGTGTGACATTTTGAATCCTAGAGAAAGTGTGGAAACATTCATGGAGAAAGTGGATATATTTTAGAAAGGAAAAGAGAAAAGAAAATCCTTTAACAATTGCACTCCAGCTGGCTTTTTCTTTAAATGCAGTCTGTTTCCTAAACATCTCTGTGCCATTGTCTCCCAGTGCATTCTGCTCTAACATGAAGGGAGCAATTTTGTCTAAGAGATTTCTGACAATAGAAAATGGAAGACATAAATCCTCTTTGATGATTTTAGACAACAAATAAAAAGCTGAACAAGAAGGTAATTAAAGTAAACTCCTAAAAGCTCTTCACTCTACAAGGTAAAATACAGTCTCCAAATCCCAGTTTAATTTTTCTTGTCATGTAGGCTACCCAACCCCAATGAATAGACAAAATGTTCTAGTCTCTCTCCCTTTGTGTGCATCTATTTAATTCTCTTTCCTGCCCTCACATTACAAAAATGTGAGAAGTTGGAAAAGAGACTCATGCACAAAGGTTATTTTGCCTAACACTCTGCAGATTATTAGATTTCAGGCCTATCTGAAGTAATGGTGATAATGTGATAATTAAGTATAAAACAGTAATTAACTTTATTTTTAATGAAGCTGACCAAAACATTTCTTAAGCAAGCCCAAATTAACTTAAATTTAGTCTCACTCTAGCATTGTGGGGTTTCGGGGTGCTGCAGTACATATGAGACAAACAAGGTAAACACTGCACTCTCAAGATCAGGTCACTAGCCTTTATTGCTTGGGGCCCAGAACACGGACAGTGGATCCAGATTAGAGTTGCAGTCAGGTACCCAGCCAGTCGGACACCCCATTGAATCTGGGATGCCCAACTTACCTCAGCTGTGTTTTGGGCACCAATTGGTACCCAATGGCAACCCGATGGGCTACCCAACTCCCCCAGCTGATTCACCTCACCAGGCTGCTGTTTTTCCATTACTGCTCTCTGCCCTCTTCTCAGCCCACGCACTGCTCAGCTGAGTGAGGAACTTACCTGCTTGGCTTTTTCTGAGGGTGGGAGTGAGGAGGCCTCTTTCTACCTATGTGCACCTTCTGTTCCCAGGGGGCCCCAAATGGAGGTGCACACAAGACCCATGTGCACATCTGATATGGGTTCCCCCCACTTAGAAAAAGCCAAGTGAGGAAGTCCTCAACTCAGTTAAACAACACATGGGCTGGGGAGGAGCAGCAAGCAGCCATCAGGACCAGAGGAGCAGCAGCCTGGCAGTGAGGTGAGTCATCTAGGGAAGCCGTGGGTGCCAGGATCAGTGTTTTGGGATGCCCCAGTAATACCTGCATTTTGGGGCACTGGGTACCTGATGGGGGCCGGGTACCCCTTTGGGTGCCTGAAAATGTGGGTATTACCTGTGGGTAGCAAATGTGCTACCCTCTGAAGCTTTAATCCACATCTGTTCCTTTTCAGGAGAACCAGCAACACAGACACTCCTAGCTAGCCAAGGTGGTTCTAAGGCACTGTACAAGCTAAGGGTCTTTTATACAGCACAGGAGAGCTGGGAAGGGTGAACAAAATTGAAAGAGAGGGTGAATCAAGAAGTTATTTAAATGTTAGCTCATTGGGAGGTGTGAATGGGCCTGCAGCTGCAGCCTGCAGCTGCAGCTGGTGCTCAAGCCAGGGAGGGTCACATGGCCACTAGAGTTTATTAAGAACACACCCTTTCAAGCTCTTGCAAGGACATTGACCATTTGGCCATACAAGGCCTTTTTGCTGGTTTTAATCATTTATGGAGCTGCAGGCTGCCTTCTACATGCCAGGACATGTTGTTGTCATCGTCATCATCTTTGTTTTTAAATAGGCGTCACAAGTTCCTCCACTCCACAGGTTGGCCAAGGAGCCATCTAGGTTGGCTGAGGCAGGACTCCTGGACCTCTGCTGCACAGCAGAATCAGACCCCTAGGAGGAGCTGCTGCTAAAACAGCTGATCAGGGAGGCCCAGAGGAACATGGTCACCTGGCCTGCCAAACAGCTGATCAGGGAGGGGGACTGGAGGAGCACACTCACCCAGCCCAGGTCAGCACCACAAACAGTTGTTGGGGGGCCCCCAGAGCAGCTCCCCATCAGCTGTTTTGCAGCTGGGGCGAGTGCACTCCTCTGGGCCCAATCCTTGGACCTCGATTTGTTGTGGGGCTGGGTGGGGCCTAACAGATAGGAAGGTGCACATTATCCCAAAAATCATGAGAGGGTTTGAAGTTCGGTGCCATCAGTACACTGATGACACCCAACTGTACCTCTCATTTTCATCTGACCCAGGCCTGGCAGTCTCAGTGTTTGCCCGGTGTCTGGTTGTGGTGGGGGATTGGGTGAGAATGAGCCACCTGCAGCTGAATCCCGACAAGACAGAAGTGATGCTGTTGGGTAAGGGCAAGGGAGAGGAGGCCTCTATCATTGATGGGGTGCATCCCTCCTTGGTCCCTCAAGTTCAAAGTCTGGGAGACCTCCTCAACTCACAGCTCTGCCTGGATGCCCAGGTGGTGACTGTGGCAAGGAGTGCATTTGATAAATTACATCTGGTTTGATGTCGTCAGTCGTATATCTCAGGCTCCGTTCTTGACATCGTCATCCATGCATGAATCACTTCGAGAATCGAGATTAGATTACTGCAATGCACTCTATGTGGGGCTACCCTTGGTGACAACCTGGAGGCTGCAGCTGGTGCAGAATGCAGCGACGCGTCTCCTTGTGGGGGCAGACCACTGGGAGCACATAACACCAGTGCTCCACTCTACACACTGGCTGGCTATAATCTTCTGGGCCTGATTCAAGGTGTTGGTTATCACCTTTAAAGCCCTATACAGACTGGGCCCTGCTTGCCTGCAAGACCGCCTCATTCCTCGTGTCCTGGATTGGCCCCTGCGGCCATCTGGGGGCACCCTCGTGGTCTTCCCCTGGGTTTCCTGGGTGGCAACATTCGAGAGGGCACTCTCGGTGGTTGCACTGCAGTTATGGAACTCCCTCCTGGTGGAGATTCGACTCTCCAGATATCCCCTTCTTCCATAGACAATGCAAAACCTGTCTGTTTCACCAGGCATTTGGTGAGGGGGGTGGGTAGTGGGGATGGGTTTTCCTTTTCTTTTTAGGGTAAGAAGGTTTTTTTTTTATTGGCTCTGCTGTTTTATGGTTAATGTAGAATTTTATATTTTGTATTTTATAGTTTTGTATTTTTGTATTTTATATGTTGTATTTTTATACTGTTGTTCACTGTCCTGAGCTGCCATTGGACAGTAGGGGAGTGGTATGTAAATAAGTCTGGCTAGGCAAGCCTTAGCCCATGCTGTCAATCTTCTCTGGATGATGCAGCCAGTATCAACACCACCCACCCTAAGGTGGAAGTGGGTGAACACCTGTCAGCCACTAAACTTACCTACGGGACCACCTCAGGCCCCAAATTGCATTGCATTGTGGCCCGTGCGGTCAGCCAGGGACGCCCGACTCGAAGTCCCCTGGGTTGCCCAGGTGGCGACGATGGGAAGGGCGTTCTCGGTGGCCGCTCCCAGGCTGTGGAACTCCCTCCCAATGGAGGACCACCTGACCCCAGACCACCTCTCTTTCTGTAGACATTGTAAGACCTGGCTGTTCCGCTGGGCCTTTGGAGAGGGAGACGGGTAGGGTGGGGCAGGTTGGGGAGGGGGAATTCTGTCCTTTTAGTTCTTTTTATCTTTTAAAATGTTTTAAATTATATTTTATGTGTGTTGTTATTGTTGATGTATTTTGTAAGCTACCCCGAGCTGTTTTGTGAGCAGGAGGGGGTGGGATAGAAAAATAGTTAAATAAATAAATAAATAAATTAAATAAACTGACAAGCAGGTACCCTCAGGCTACTGTCTCTGCTGCCTACCACCAGAGGACAATCTTTCAGCCCCTACGGATAGACCAGACCCAGAAATTAGGAAGTGGGCAAATAAAATCCCACTGAGAGTCAGATTTGGCCCTTGGGATGGGAGCTCCCCATTCCTAGTTTATTAGGAAACCAGCCTGTTAAATTTGCTGTTTTAGCCACTAATTCTATCTGACTTCTTCTGCTAATTCTAATCATATGTCCCTCTCTACTTGAGTTGAGGGAAGTAATTGGAAACTTAGGTTCTGCCAATTAGTTAGGACTGGAGGTATTGAAAGTATCATAATTTATTGCTACAGAAAGTACAATAAAGCACCTTCCTCCACCTGCTCTTGCAACTTTTTATCCCTTCAGAGAAGGCCCACGGGCTAGCCCACTCTGCAGTAAAGTCATGGTAGTCATACTCGGAGGCAGAAGGGTGACATTCAGGAAAGTACGTATCTATACTAACTACTACTAATCATTTCTATAACACTACTAGGCATACACAGTGCTTTACAGTCACAGATTTATTTGGAAACAGGTCCCTGCCCAGTAAGTTACAATCTAAGTTGAGCAAGTTTGAGATAGACATGCACACATTCCCATTTATTACAGATGGGGAACTGAGGCTGAAAGGTTGTGACTTGCGCAAGGCCACCCAGTGAGTTCATGACTAGGGTGGAATTTGTAGGGATGTGCGAACAGGTTGCGGTTTGGGTTTGGGCATTCGGTTCGGTTTGTGCGTTTGGTTTGGGCATTCAGGTTGTTCACCGAGTTTGGGTTTGGCCGTTCGGTTTGGTCGTGTTCCATTCAGTTCGGGCGTTCGGAAAAAGTATCGTGAGAGCGCGTGATCGTGCCAGAAACTGGAAATTTGAGTGTGTGCAGAGCTGTGTGATGAGAGAGTGTGTGTTTGGTTGGGTAGCTGTTTGGTTCATGTGTTTTGGCTGTTTGTGTTTGGTTTGACTGTGTTGTTTGGCTGGTTGGTGAGTGTTGGTGTGTGGTGGGTGACTGACTGTGTGTTTTGGTTGGCTGCGTGTTCGTTTTAAAAAAAATTGTTTTAACAAGACTGTTGTGCTGATGCCACAGCTGGGGGCCAACGTGGTGCTCTTGGAGGAGGAGGAGGAGGAGGAGGAGGAGGAGGAAGAGGTCGCTGTCCCTGGACCTTTGGTGGTGGTGGTTGTCTCCTCAGATGAGGACCAAGCAGTGGGCTCAGGAGGTGCTGCCAGGTTTGTAAACTTTTTTTTTTACTTTGAGGACAAGAAAGGCTCTATCCATTAGTGGGAGCTCACTGGTGTGTGGGTGGGTCCATGGGTGGTGGGCATCAGTCAGGCACAAACAGTGGGCATCAGGGGGTGGCAGCGGATGTCTGCCACAGAGAGAGAGAGGGTACTGTAGTGTGGGGGTCTCTTCCAGCAGTCAGGCATGAGCATGAGCAGCACCCCCACCAAAGCATGTGCCAGGCTAGCAAGGGTCTCCACTCTCCAGTTTTATTATTTATTTTTGTTTTCTTACATTTATGAGTCGCCCCATATGCCTACGGCATCCCGGGGTGACGTACAATTAAAATTTATAAAACCTTTACTTTCATAAAAACATCAACAATTAAAACATCCAGGGATAAAGAAAAAAAAAAAAATAAGGACAGGGAGAATAAAAACCCTAACCCACCCACCCACCCCTCC
>QEPC01009642.1:556583-578437 GCA_003113815.1 Sphenodon punctatus | reverse complement strand
AAGCCTCTCCACCCCTGGTGCCTGGAAGTCTGCTCCTCAGTGACTGACACCTCCCTGTCATGTTTGACCTTCCAGTGAACCTTTTTTTGCCACCCAAACTCACCCAAACGCGATCCGAACTGACCGAACTGTTCAGCCATTTCGCCATTCAGTGTTCAGCTTGTTCAGTATGTTCGGGTTCGGGTTTGTGTTTGTGTTCGAGTTCGGTCGTCCAAACAGGCCGAGTTCGGACCGAACTCCGAACTGCCGAACCGCGTTCGCCCATCCCTAATGAACTGTCAACAGCACAAACATCGGCCAGAAAGCAGGTGAACTCTCAACTGTAGCATGAGTTATCTGCCCAGAAACATTGCCAACTTTTAAAACACGAGACACTAAAAGTTGGAAGCTTATTCAATGTGACATTATTTTTGTACTAATATGGTAAACAATCAAATAATAATGAACCTGAGAATCTTCATGCCCTTCAAGGGATACAAATGTTATGAGTCTAAAATGATGATATACTGTCATGAACCTATTGAGCTAGATAATGAATACAACACTGCAATGTAGGAGTTCATTTATGAGGAGATATAGGAGCTGAACTGTTGTGGGCTTTTTTAAAATCTTAGTGAGCTTTTTTATGGTTGTACAACTATGGTGATTTAAGCTAGATTGTAAAAACTATTCTCATCCAGGTCGCACTAGGAAAAAGAAGGTGCATCTGAATGATATGTTACCTGCAAGAAAATGATAATTTTTATTGTGACACAGTGGCTATTATGCCTATGATGGCCATCTAATGATGAGAATTAAAATGGTCAAAGTGAGCTCACAGTAAAACTCAGACTGAATTACAAAAGATTAGGAATGTAAGTGTATTCAGTCACATCTAGGTCTGATCCTGTCTCATCCTCTATTGTGTGCAGGCTGCAGAAACGGGGCATAAGCATACAATTTAAGTTTTTCAGTGCCGTCAATCATGGAATGGTATGGAGGGGGAAATCTATCTACACTTTATATTATACTGTTCCGGGTCTTATTGCATCCATTGCCATAGGCTTTGCTGTCCCTCCTATGCAGGAACAGCATTTCCTTTGGTTAGCATTTCTTATAAGTGGCCTGAACCAGTGAACTATCAGGAGAATATCAATGCCTGGGAAAAGAGGGATCAATGAACTTGTCCTATGAGAGGTGAAAAGATAGAGGCCACTTTTACACGAGGCACTTAGAAGTGCCTCTGGATCCCGTATTCAAGAGGAAAGCTGTTCAGGGAGTGTTTACACGGTCCCTGTGCTACCGGAAGTGATGTGCTGCCCATTCTCTTCAGTGGTGGCAGCTGCAGACACTGAGCTTTCAAGAGGTGTGTTCTGTAGACCTGAAAATTGAGGTCTATAGAATGTGCCTCTTGAAAGCTCCATGTCTGCAGCCACCGCTGCTGAAGATAATGGGCGGCACGTCACTTCCAATAGCGTGGGGAGCGTGTAAACACTCCCTCAGTGGCTTTCCTCTTGAATACGGGGATCCACAGGTGCTTCTATGAGCCTCGTGTAAAAGTGGCCAGAGTGCAAAGAGAATAAGAGGCTGAAGGAATAACCTATGCCAGGGGCTTCCATTAAAAATGCTAAACTCCTAACCGAAGAGACGGGGTATGGATGCATGACGCATTTACCGTGCCTTGTCCAGCCTTACCCCAAGCAGCCTTACCACACAATGCAGTGAATCATGTTTCTGGTGGCTGCCAGATGTTCCCCTCACCCCCGTTGCAGGGTGGAGCGGGCAGCTGGCTGATACACACCTGCATCCTTAGAAAAAGACTGAGGACACAGCACATAGAAGCCTTACCCAAAATGGGGTATGGCTGCCCAAGGTGCAGTAGCTTGTGTGCCTGGTCGTTGTCTGCCCCACTGAGCGGTGAGGTTCACTGTAGGGCTGCCAGCTCCAGTCCCAACTGGCCACGTCCTAGCTGGGGGTGGAATAGTGGTCAAGCTGGAGGAGGGAGATGAGGCAGGGTCGGGTCAGGTGCCTGCTTGCGTGGCGAGTGCCTCAGTCCACCATGCACTGTGGCGGAATTTCCGACAGCAGACTGCCTGGCTTCCCCGCATGGGGGTGGGGACCATGTGCCCTGCTCCCCACACTGGCCATGCAGTGTGGCAGGTCAGGCCCTCCACAGCTCGTGTGGCTGAACCCATAGAAGTTTGAGTTGCTCAATGCCTACCTTGCTTCATTTGTCACAGAAAAGGTAGTGTGACCAGACTAATAAAGTTACAAGCATAGTGGGAGAAGACATGAAAATCTGCATAATTAAGGGCATCTCAAGACATTTTTGATGAAGTGGAATGAATACAAGTCAGCAGGACCGGACAAAATGCATCTCATGGTGTTGAAAGATCTAGCTGAGGTAAATTCACAAGTGACTGGCAACTGTATTTGCAGAGTTCTGGATAACGGCTGAGGTCCCAGAAGACTGGAGAAGTGCAATCATTGTACCCAGATGTAAAAGGGGGGAGGGGAGGATGACCCAGGAAATTATTGGCCTATCAGTTTGATCAGTTATTAGAGCATGGATAAGTAACAGGCTGAATGATTGCAAGCAAAGAGCTGTAATTAATGAGTTAATTCAGAATGGAAGGGTGTCTCAAAGGTGGTTCCATTGGGATTGGTTCTGGGACTGGTGCTATTCAACATTTTTATTAATGGTTTAAATAAAGGAACAGAGGTTTGCTGATGACAAAAAATTGGGAGGGAATGCAAACACTTGGGAGGACAGGATAAAGATTCAGAATGATCTTAAGTTGGAAAACAGGGCTGTAAATAATTAAATGAAATCCAGAAATGGCAAATGTAAGGTTACGTATATACACAGCGCAGACAAACCAAAGGCGTGAATACAAATTGGGTGATAACTGGATTGGCAGTAACACAGCAGAGAAAGATCTAGGACTAGTTGTGGCTCACTGACTGAACATGAGACAGCTGTGTGTTGCCATTGCAAAAAAGACTAATGCCATCTTAGGCTTCATCAACAGGAGTGTTATATATGCAAGACGCAGGAAGCCATTGTGCCACTTCTCAGCTCTGGTTAGAATCCAGTTGAAGTACTGAATTCAGTTTTGGGTACACTGTTTTAAGAAGGAGATACCATAGAAAAGTTGAAGATGGTACAAAGGAGAGTAGCCAAGATGATAAAGGGTTGATATGAGAAGAGGCTGAAGGATCTGGGTATGTTTAGCTTGGAAAAAAGAAGTCTGAGGGGGATCACTCCCTTATCTTTCTTAGATTGTAAGCCTGTTGGGGTAGGAACCTGTCTATAATTATTGATTGTACATCCCTAGGTATAACTCTGATTTGTACAGTGCCACGTACATTGCAGGCACTGTATAAATAATAATATGATAACAGTCTACAATTATTTGAAAGGCTGCCATATGGAATATGGAGAACCTTGTTCTCCCTTGCTATGGAGGGCAAGGCAAGAGCTAATGGGTGCAGACTCCAGAAAGGGAGATGTGGCATGAACCTGAGGGGGAAACTCCTGTAAGGACAATCGCAGCGGAACAGACTGCTTTCTGAAGTTTTGGATTCTCCATCCTCTGGCTGCTTTAAAGAAGAGACTGAATGAGCATAGGTCCTGGATGATCTAGGTGTGGCAGAGCCTGCACCCAACAAGGGACTAGACTAAATGGCCATCATGATCCCTTCCAAGTTGTAGCTCTGTGTGATTCTATGATTTCTTGGCAATAAGAAAGTCCTGAAATGAAACCCTCTTTTTCCTGTCTTCCATGCAGGTGTGTCAACTTTCAATCACTCTGAATACAAACTCTTGTGTTTAGCATTTATATGAACAACCTAAATGACTCTGTTTGAGTTGTAATCTCATTAATAAATGGATATGACTCACTGTCTGAAGGGAGTGAAGCATGCAGCGCTGAGACAAGAAAGTACATAGCATGGGTGAGAGAACAGCGCCAGCAGGGTAAATAGCAATAATAATAATAATTAATAATATCTCTAGCTACTCTAATAAACTCTAATGAACACCTCCGATTTCAGTGTACACAACAATGAACAACCATGCTCCAAGCTTTAGGATATCAGAGCTCTCAAAAGCCAGGCAGCAAGTAACAGACTACTAAGACAGCAAGGAAGTCTGCAAACAAAAGGGAGTTTAGATTAATCAATAAAGAACATTTTAAAAAGTTAACCAACTAGAGAACAGGGAAATGAAAAGAGGGGACATGTTGGTGCCCCCTTGACACTTACAGATTGCAACAAGGTGGAAGACATCCTGGAGTAAAAGCAACAGCTGCTATGAAGTATAATTACAGAAGGATGCAATGAAATTCACTGTTAAGCTTTTGCAATATTCCTATGAATGAATTAAGATCATGCAGGTTATAGATCTATAGACTGAGAGAGAGGAGGGGATTAATCTCTGCCTGGAATAGGGTGGCCACCTTCAGTTGATTGTTTTTTACGTGACACTTGCATTTTGGCCTATGGGAGTGTCAGGTAAGAAACCACCCCAGGTGACAACTGGAGCCTGGAATGATGGAGGAAGACAAGAAGGCATAGGATACACAGAAGAAAAATGCATATTGAACTCCAACACCCAAATCACATACACCAACCTTGACAAACAAACCAGTATCAGCTGTCGAACATGAGTGAGCTGACAATTAACTTGGGCCACTGGGAGTGGGGCAGAAATCCTGATTATTGAGGAATCTAGGCTGACATTCAGCATCTAGGTAAATGAAATTAAATGGTGTTTGTACCATGATATATGATCACACTAAGAAGAATGGACTTTCTAATCTAAAGAATGCTGTGCAACGTCGTCTAAATAGTTTCTGGGTGAGAACAAGAAATGCCAGTGAGGAAAGAAGATTTGATACAAAAGAAGACTCTCTTCTGGGACACGGGGAAGATGGTGATAAGAAAGCAAAGCAGATGGTCTTCACAGAGTAAAAGTATTTGTGAAGTAAAAAAGAATGACATTGAGTCCAAGTGTGGATAGATGCCTGTTGATTTACATATAGGGAAAGCCACTTTGGATTTAATCATTATATGTTGTTTCTAGTGGGGTTCCCCAGGAAACAGTTCTTGGTCCAACACTATTAAATGCTTTTATCATCAGTCTTGATGATAATATAAAATCCTTGCTGATAGCCATCAGATTACAGTAGTGAATAATAAGGACAGGCTGTTGTTACAGAGGAAGATGGATTGCCTGGTAAAATAGCTACAGTCAAACAAAATGTGTTTTAAAAGTTAAAAATGCGAAGTTATTAGGGCTGCAACCTTAAATCGATTAATCAACCTGATTAATCGATTAAAGGGTGTGTGGCAGAGTACTACCACAAGATGGCAACAGAGCCAGGAGTACGGCCACAAAATGGCATAATAGAGAATGTGACTAAGGGTGAAAACAGACATGATGCTAACCACCCTTTAACCACCTTTGGTGGTTATTTATGCATGTTGCAGGGCTGTATTGGTGCTCTATGCAGCCCTGAAAAATGCATAAATGACCACCAAGGGTGGTTAAAGGGTGGTTAGCGTCATGTCTGTTTTCACCCTAAGACAGTCAAAAGGAGAAAAGGAATGCTGGCCCTTTAATTCAGCAACGGAAACTCCATTGAGGCCTGCATTGACTCCATTGAGGACTGCAATACTTGTCAGGGGCAGTTGGCTGGAGACTAAGCAGGGAGAAGGATCCCTTCTAGGCATCTAGGCTTCCAGGGCTAGGAAGCCCAACTCAGGTTCAGCAAAGGAGCCTCCTGGATTACTCCAACCCCAGGTTCTGAAGGAACAAGCAGGCCTCATCGTCCAAAGGTACCCTTTGTCTAGCTAGGGATTACCTACACAAATCTTGGCACTTGGAGCACTAGTAGCTCTTGCTAACCTCGCCTCCCAAATTGGACCCTGCCCCCTAACTTTTTTGACCAATATTAAATATACTGCTGGTGCCTCCCTAAGTAGAGCAACTTGATTGGTTGTTTTCAAAGGATTACAGAGCTCTCTGTACCCTCCTTCTGTGCCCCCCTGCCTTCCAGAGGTGTTTGCATAGACATTTATGCCAGTGAGATGTAGTGGATAAGGTGCTGGGTTTGGACCTGGGAAGCCAGGGTTTGAATTCTGCCCTAGTCATAAACTCACTGGGTGACCTTGAGCAAGTCCCAACTTCTCAGCCTCATTCCCCATCTGTAATAAATAGGAGTGTCTGTCTGTCTGTCCCTGTGTTCTCCTCACCCTTATCTATCTTAAATTGTAAACCCACTGGGCAGGGACCTATGTCTAGTCATAACAATTGTAAAGCACCAGGTACACTGCTTGTGGTATATAAATGCTTAATAATAATAATTAATAATAACCATTTTAAGACTTGAAAAATTCACCCTGGCAATGCTTCATTGCAATGAATGAAAAACAGACCAAAACCAGAGAGTCTAAAAAATAGTGGTTAACATCTGTTTTCAGCTGAGCTGTGTTATTATGGATATCTGTATTAACATGGATACAAAGCAGCCATCCCTAGCATCAGCCTTTTAAGAACAAATACCTGGGCAGGGGAGAAGGCAAAGAGAAATCAGGACCTAAGATGATGTTTCTCAAGACATATGTTGTCTTTTATTAATGAGTAAACCCCATAAACACTTATGCTGTCATAGAAATAATAAGTAATACTACTTCTGACCTATGACTTGCCACCACTGAAATGCCCTGCAGCGTTGGCCATGTCACTTGACATCTTTCAGGCTTGGTTTCTCCATCTTTCAGTCCCTTTTCACATGAGATCCACCCTCCCTTGCCCACAGGGGTGACTGGGAGGGCGAGGGGTGTGTGTCAGTGTGACCGCCAGTGGGGATGGGTGGAGGTGCATGTGCTCTCCTGTGCTCCACCCATCTCCACCGATCCCCCACGCACAGAGGCGTTGGAGAAAACGGAGGTGCCTCTGTGCATGGAGATCGATGGAGATGGGTATGTGACGGGCCGCACATGCACCGCGCACTTGCTGTAGCCTCCCGTCCCCACACTGTGGCTCCTCCTGGATCCATGTGAAAAGGGCCTCAGATGAGAATCACACCGTCTACTTGTATTTGTAAAACATTTTGAGATGACTGAGAGACAAATGAGATAATCACTATGGTTTTTTAGTTTTTAACAAAATATGTATTAGAGTTTAACCACTTTCATAGGAGGGAAAAAATTAGACTTGTTCATATTTTTCTAAACATTTTTAAAAAGTCTCTCTTCACTTACAAGCAGCAGTGAGCCACAACAGAGAGAATGAGATGAAACTGCACTATAAAGAAAAATTAAATTCTATTTTATTTCTCAGGCATTTTCTTACTGAACTTCCCAATGAATTTCATGTGCTCTACCAAAAACCTGCCTCTGGATCAGTATTTAAGTTAGAAAATGGCTACAATTTTACCCACAATTTTACTTTTTTCAAGTTACGGCTAAGAGTTGTTGAGAAATAAGTGATTCATTTTTAAAAATCATTTGTTACCAGGTTTGCTGTCTTCATTTCTAATGTTTCCCCACTTCCAATGCTACACTATAATACTGTCTGTAGGAGTCAGCACAAAGCAAGAGAGACAAGCTGAACATATTGAATACCAAGTAAAATGGTTACCCTGGCAACTATAACTCTACGAACGCTCTTAGAACTTCCTCCCCTTCCCCGGTGATCTCTTTTCCTCTAATGGTTTCCAAAAACACAGATGGCAGTAGCAGATACTAAAAGTACCTGATCTAAATGGATCTCCTTGGAGAAAAGCTAATCCAGGGGCAAACTATTCACTCCACGAGGAGTCTAGCTAGATTGTTGTCTGGGAATCTTGGTTTCTAAAATGGAGGCCCATTTTGTAATGTTCACGTGCCATTTTAGCTCATCCTCCAACCACTAACACCTTAAGATTCCTGCTCAAAAATACTGATAGGGAAAGAATTCAAGAACTAAACCCAGACTCTTTCAGCAATTACTACAAAAGAAATGAATTATTAGAATGAAATTGGCTACTTATACACATCCATAATGTTCTCTGCTGCTTATGGAAGAAAGAAAAGAGACAGCCACCATCCTCAGGAGTTTACAATCTAATTTTAGCTGCATGTGGTGAGAGAAAGGAAAGGGAAGGTCGAGGTCAGTAATAATAATAATTAATAATAAATCTGCTTTATTACATGCACAATCTGATGGCTCCATTACTTATCACCCATATTTGAAGTAGATATAGCAGTCAATGATTATATAAGCACCTGAAGAAAGCTTTGCTCTCTCGTTCCGATTTTGCTTTAACCCTATAACAAATAGATGCTGTTCATTTAAACAAATCCCGTATTTCCAGGAATCCCCTCAGCTTTGCCACTTTCAGCAGTTTTGCTATTTCAGAAAGCATTCCCTTCACAGAGCATTAGACAGATGCTTACTGGTCCATTCATTTGTAAGCAGGCACTGTAATTGGACTATAAAACGAGAAGAAAAGATCTGACTGATTAGATTAGGGTGGTTTTAAAAAACAAAACAATTTTAAAAAGCAACAACAAGAGAGTCTAACTCAGGAATTCAGAAACCAGGGCAGCACTGTGTTCGGGTTTGACACATTCCCCCCCCCCGCCCGCCCCCCAACACATTCTGGTGTGGGTTTTGTCTCCCTCACCCCTAGCCCCTTGCGTTGATTTCCCCCAATTCCAAATCACAATGTTTCTGAAAAGCCGCGATTGCAGAGGTGCCAAATAATGTAAATCAACACAGCTGGTCCTGGAACACTTCCAGAACATAATCACCTGTCGTGTGCACTCATTCCTGCCATGATTTCCAGTGAGGTCTGACAGCTCTATTGTTAAAAACACTATCCATTACTAGAGCAGGTTTGGGCTTGTCTGAGCC
Source organism: Sphenodon punctatus (assembly GCA_003113815.1). Lineage (NCBI taxonomy): Eukaryota > Metazoa > Chordata > Lepidosauria > Sphenodontia > Sphenodontidae > Sphenodon > Sphenodon punctatus. The sequence goes on along the minus strand of QEPC01009642.1, from coordinate 569,553 downwards.
CTAGCCTGCAGTGTTTCCTATGGCAGCTTGAGTTAAGGGACTATGTTAATGCTGGGAATGAGAGCTTTCTACTCGTCCCGGACCAGTATTGTCAATAGGAGACTGAAGAAAATGTGACTGTGCTACATGAAACCACAGATTAGCCAGTAATGAACAGAAATAACACAAGCACATTTCCATTATCTTAAAGAGAACTGAATAGGCTCCACAAAAGGGAGAAACACAATGATTACATATTTATAGGTGGCATACTATCTATTACTTACCTATTACAAAAGGCAGCGCCGCGCCTCTTTGGTGGAACAGATGTTTTTCTCCCATTCTCCTTTGTTTCCTCAGGGTCATACTGTCACTTAGAAGTGATGAATGTATACATTTTTTTAAAAAGACCTGCTAATACCCTGGTAATGTGCAGTCTCTTGAGTCATCCCCCCCCCCATCAGAAATGCAAACCCCATAAATTACAGCCGCAATGTTTGTATTGTGTACAATACATTTTCCCTAAATAACTCTCTTCTCTTGGGAAATGCAAGAATAATAAGCTGGCACTGTAAGAAGTCTACATTTACTGCTTATGTTGCAAAAGAACCCTGACAAGCCAAGCTGATAGAGCTGTCCTGAGTATTTGGGGCTATTCTGTCAGGCAAATTAGAACTAACATGAATACATCACTATGCACAGAGCCACCCCGAGGTGCAAACTAATGTTTTGTTTTTTTTGAGGACACACTTCAAATTTACCGGATTCATTTTCCATATTAGTCCAAGAGCCCATGCTGAGATAATTAGGTCATAAGGTACAAAAGGTTTGGCTATTTAGACATCTTACAAAAATCGTGGCCTATCCTAAACTGCTAGTCTTACGAGCAACTGCCAGGGCGTTTGGGGGGTGGGGTGGCCCCTGTACACCCCCTTCCATGACCCAATAATTACACCATAAGGTACATGGATGAAACAAGCAATATCTGTTGCTGAATAGTGTATATAATTCCAAAGTGTCCAATCTGACTAGCCGTGTTGGGGCTTAATCCCTATCAGATGCCTCCGAAGAGGGGTAATGGGGACCATTAATTACACCATAATGTGCATGGCTGAAACTGGTGCCCGTTGATAGAGTTCACCTTCCTGCATCTTAAAATATCCGGTCTGACTATTTTACATGGGCCAAACCCCAAAGCAGACCAACTAATATGGTCAGTGCCATAACAATTTCCACTGTACAGAATTATGTAAGGGATAGTTGGCATTCATATCACAGCTGCAGCAATTCCTTGGTACTCATATGTGTTGGGCTTACTGTGGAAAGGAGCCCACAAACTCACCAGCGGCCATCAGAGCGAGTGCCTGGGGGTCCCCGAGCCCTAGCAACCAGAATTCTGAGGGAGTGAAGGTGATGTTATTAACAGACACCAGCTGGAGAAGCATAGATGGATTTGGAAAGAGGCCAGGAGGAAGGAAGGAGTGAGTCAGCAGGCAGTGTGAGTCTGTGAGAGTGAGGGCTGGACAAGCCAGGCACCCCTGCCTGGGGCCAAAAAGTAGATTTGAATAAATAAATAAAATAAAATAAAATAAAATTGAATAAAATTAAGGTGTGTATAAGTATGTGGCCCAGATCCAAGACAAGGACACACCAAAAGAAATGCTAGGAGGGTGTCGTCATTTCCCCAAGAGGATATGTACACTGTAACAAATGGTCATGGGAAGCCATCCAAGCCTATCCAACTTGGTATTGCAATGCAAAGTATCACCAGCAGCAGGACAGTCCTTGATATTCTTAATTGTCTTGGGCACGGTGTCAACTATATCTGCATTGAGGAAGTAGAGACTGGACTAACATGAACCACGCTTGATGAGCAGAAAGCCGCCCTAGAAGGAACGAAATTATCACCTGAGTTAGTAACAGGAGTTGCCTGGGATAATTATGATGCATATGTTGAAACTACTGATGGAAAAAGGACTCTTCATGACACAGTTGGCATTTGCTTTCAGAATGTTATACGGGAACTCTTGGAAGGAAATTGGGTGTTTTTAGACACACATTTCTAGATGTTTGCGTAACATCCAGAACTTTCTGTGCGTCTAAATCACTCATCCAGATATTAAACATCCGGATCTTTGAACTTCTGCATGAAACTTCTCCCAGAACTTTTGTGTGTAAAAGGTTCTCCTGGTAAACTGCTTTGCTCCAGGCAACCGTGGTCACTTCGTTTCCATGGCACCCTGTCACATCTACAGCTGTGGCTACTTCAGGCTGCCTCAGGGCAGTGGTTGTGTGAAGAATGCATCCAGGAACTGCCTCAGGACAGCGTGTATATAAAAATGAATCCGGCACTTACTCGTGGACTTGTAAACCCAGAAGATTTAAACATCTGGAACTTTAACGTGTGTCTAAAAATGCCCATTGTTGAGACTTCACCAAAGCCCTCAACAGGAAAAAGAAAGAAGAGAATTTGCAGCTACTGGTTTAGCACTGGAAACACAGAGGAAGAGACCAAGAATAAAAAAGAGTCAATTTATACCATTTGATAATGGCAGAAGATCTGCGATTATGGACAACTATGAAGGTTTCATTGTGCTTGACACTATGTGGATGATGTCACTGACATTTAAGATAGAGGGAACTCCACTGTGGGCAGGTTGGAACACCAACGTTTTGGTGGATCAACTTCCCCAACAGAAAATAACATATCTCCCACAGATCAACCCGTCTCCAACAACGCTACAGGTTGTGGCAGAAACTATTAAAAGATCCTGGAACATAGCTGAAGAATGCCAGCAGAAGCACATCACTGTGACATATGATTTAGCCATTGCAAAATTTGCACTTACGATACAAGCGGAAGAAAGTTCTACGTTCGACAAGTTGTTTATAATGTTTGGTAGATTTCACATCTGCCTGGCATATTTCAAGGCAGTTGGAAAGTTAATTGAAGAATCAGGAAGCACCCACATCCTGACAGAAACTGCAGTGCTTTCTGAAGGATCATTGAATGGGTTCCTAACAGGTACCCACTTCAACAGATGTAAAAGGGTAGACCCTCACCTAGATGCAGCTATGGAAACAACACTTTAATAATTCTGTTCCAGTTATGACATCACTGCTGAAACAGTTGAGCTTCAACACTTATGCGACACACCTTCAACCTTCAGAAAGGAAGATTGGACCGAAGAACTGAGAAATTTCATAGATGCGCATATGTAGAATTCTCAAGAAAAACAGTCAGGTGAGCATGGGAAAACAGCACAATACTTGTTTGCCTACATCAAACTGATCCACCTGTTTCAGAGGTTTCCCCGCAGCATACACACTGCAATCACAGATTGTTTGCATATTGCCTTGGTCAGATGTCCAGTTTGTTCTTTGTCTTCAGTCAGCTTAACTATGGCCATTTTTACACGGATGTCACCCACCCATGAACACCCATAAACACCCTTCAGATGGGTGTGAGAGTGCCTGTGTAAACACCCATGAGTGGGTGGGTGCGCTTTCACTACCCACCCACTGACACCCACCAACACCCACGGAGCAGCCAGGAAGGAGCCGGCATGCTCTGTGGGTGGAGATGGGTGTTCAACACCCACCTGTCCATGAAAAAATCAAAACACCCACACCCACAGGAATGGGTCCACCGAGACCACAGAGAGATGGCCAGAGAGGCCATGCAGGAGCCCCCATGCAGACATGCCCACCCGGGGAGATGCCGGATGCCGGATGCCCTCCCAGGAGCCCATAAAAGGGATCCGAAACAGGACATTGGTGCACCGGCTCCCAATATGTCTAGAAGGAAAGCCTCCAACAAAATGAAGGGAGCTAGTGCCACGTGTGGAATGGGCCAGGGTAAGCAGAGGGACCCCAGGATGCCATGGGGAGGGGGCCGGCCCCACAGGCCATGGGGGGGACATGGGAAGGACCGCTAAATACAGCACACCCGTCCCACCACAGGACCGAGATGGCCGCGCAGACCGCAACCCCCCACCCCAGCACAACCATGGGGCATGGGGAAGGGAGCGCAAGTGGCAGTGGGGTATGTGCAAGGGGACCCCAAGAACCCAGGAAGGAGGGGCCCACATGCCAACAGCGGGAAACAACCAGAGGCAGCACAGGTCGGGCAATCGACAGCTAACTGTTGCAACCCCCACCCCCAGGACAGCACCCAGACACAAGAGCAACACACCACCGTGGAGATGGCCAAGGAGGGCCTCCATGACAGCCAGGTAATGTGCCCATGCCCCCCGCAGGGAACAGGGAGGGAACCCCCCACAAGGGAGCACAGGAGGGTTGTGGGGCAGATGCTAACCCCTCTACAATACGCCCAACAGGAGACGACCAGCTCCACTGTCACCACAGCTACCAGGAAGGCCCCAAGCTGCGAAGCTGGTAGGTCCCCCACAAGCGGTACCCAAAAAGGGGAGCCCTGGTCAAGGCAGGAGACCAGGGACTTCATACGCATGTGGGGGTCGAAAAGATACAGCATGACCTGGTGCACAGCTACAAGACCAAACAGGTCTATGAAGCCATCGCCCAGGAGATACAGCAGCAGGGGTACAATAGGGATGTCACACAATGCATGCAGCAGGCAAAAGACTTGAGGTCTGGATATAAACATATCAAGGACAACAATCTCAACTTTGGCCATGCCATGTGGACAATGGAATTCCAGGAGGAGCTGGACTGGTTCCTCTGCATGGATGGGGATATAGTCACCTCCGGCCTACATGGCACTGCTTTCACCAGGGGCAGGTGGCGGGCACTCACAACAACACCCTTGCCTGACCCCCCAGAGCAGGGGGAGACCGCTGCTCCTGGAGAGACAAACCAGGATGTGGGAGGTGACGGCCCTGTCACACAGGGGGAGGAGGCACCCCAGGAACCTGCTCAATTAAACGTCGTCCTCAGCATGCACCCACGAAACCCACAAGGCGCTGGGCTGTGGGGAAGGGGGGTGCATGTGAAGTGGATGGAGACCCGGGATGCCTCCCAGGATGCAGAGGAAGATGATCCAGGTAGGAACGCGACCGGGGCGGGGACCGGGCCGGAGGGGAGGGACGGGCCCTGGCCACAGTGACTGGAGTCAAAGCTAGGCACCAGGGATTGACTGATGGATCCACATTCCCATTGCAGCTCAAGGTGCCCTGGAGGTTCACAAGGAGAAGGTCATGGGGGAGGAGGTGGCTGAGGATGAACCAGAGGCACTCCCGAGAGCTGGGCGCCAGGAGAATGATGGTAGGCAACAACGCACAAGGGATGGGTTACAGGCCAGGGTGACGGCCCTGTTAGCCCGCCACCCCAGCCGGTACTGGGGTGATGGACTAACAGGCTGGCCACAGGGGCAGCCCCTACAACCAACTGCTCCCCATGCATGACAGGGCCGGACTGTTGACCATCACTGGTGGGTTACCGAGCCACATGGCTAAACAGTCACTGAGGGGTATGCAGAGGGGGGGTTGCTAGGAGGGTGGGACCAAGCGACAGGCCCCTAGGAGGGGTTGTAACAGCACAGTCCCGGATGAATACGCCCCCTGATGGGGCTATATCCATTGCTGGACAGAGGGGACATGGTCCCTGGCACCCCGCCCGACCAGTAACAGATGCCATAGGGATGGACAGGGAGGAGCATCCCCCCGGGGAGACAGGGATACACAGCTAAGGGCACCGAGTACGGACTCAGAAGGTCTTGCATCCAACCTGTTACCATCCCTCTCACAGATGAGTGCCCAGGTCCGGCGAGGGGAGCTGCCACCGCAGCGCCAAGAGGAATCGGGAGATGTGGGCCCGGAACAGGTGGAGGAGAGAGGACCTCGGCAGGGAACTGCTGGAGGAAACCAGAAAGTTAGCCGACATACACGCAGAGGAGCTCACCCTCACGAGGGAGGTCCAAAGAGGGGAGGGGGAGGGGGACCAGGACATAATGGCAGCCATGCTAACCTGGTCTCGCACTGAGCACCCATGGGACAGGCACCAGACTGCCACCCTCCACTGTGAGATGCGACTCAACAGAACTGAGAGGATGAGGGAACGTGTTGTGCTGGAGGGGACCTCCTCACGGGCCCTTGACCTCATTGGGGAGGCATTGGGGCTCCTGAGAAGAGAACCCCAGCAGGACGTGCCCTCACGAGGCCTGGGTGGAGGGATGGCAGCCAAGTACCCACACAGGTGCAGGTCCCCCCCCCCCTGCACTTCAACCAACCCTGGTTTCCCGAGCAGCACCCCTTTGCTGGTCTTGTTGACTGGGTCCCTCTTCCCCACATAGCCCCACAACAACAGCCCATGGGACTGCCCTTCTGCCCCGCACCCCTCCCAGTTCCTCCACAGCTGCCTCTGAGACCCCCCTCTGTGAACCACAGTCTCCCCTGCCCAACCCAGAACCTCCAGGCGACCAACCGCCCATGCCAGCCACCCCACCAACTCCGGTAAGCCGGACCACTGGGCCATTGGGAAAGGGGGGGAGGGGGGAAGGCATACCTAACAGCAGAGGGATGGGTGGAGGGGATACTGTGTGGGGAGCAATGGGAACACCAAAGGCCACGGAAAGGGCCATGGTGCCGGAGTAACAGTGCAAAGCAGGGTGAAACACTGACCTTCTCTTCCATCACCGCAGGGTCCAGCACCCCACTCCGGCGTGGAGCGGCCTGTGGACAATGGAGAGCCCGAGCCATTTGGCTGCTGCTCCCTAAGGACGGTGACTGCAAGAGCCCGCAGGGGAGCGAGTGCCGGTGATGTACCAAAGCGGGCACGGGGAAGGCCCCACAAACCTTGACCCCCCTCCCCCACCTTGTACATAACCCCAAATAAACTATGTTGTACATTAGCACTCTGATGTTCAGTGTGTCAATGGGGGTGCCATGGTGCGCAGGGGTCGCGCAGACGGAGGCACGATATGCACAATTCCGATGCTGGAACCATACGTCTCTGGCCTGCAGGCAGCTGGGTGCGCAATAGCATAGCTCCCATGGCAGGGTACAGGTCTGCACAGGTACCTCAGTGGAGTACCGGCCATGCCACTGGACAGCTGGTGAAGGGACGAGGCCTGGTGCGATTCACCTAACATGGTTAGAAGGCAGTGGGTGACCCAGTGGAGGAGTGGGGAAACCCTACAACCCAAACACCAGCGCAGAAGCGGATCAGGGAACAGACATAGCAGACTTTATTGCTATCCATTACATGGTTCTGTGAAGGGTGGGGGCTGTCAACATCACTACTCAGTTGCCTGCCATCTGGGTGGCTATGCGCCTACACAGAGCGTCCCGGTTCTCCTCTGATATGCGCCGGAATGCACCTCCCTGGACATGTTGGTAGAGGGGCACAGGACCCTCTCACTGCACCGGTTGGGCGTAGTCAGGGCAGCTTCCCCAGTCTCGCAGATATTGTGCAGGATGCAGGCCGTGAGTACAAGGATGGGGGTATGCTTCAGATCAAACTGGCTTCTGTTCATGAGCAGGCACCAACGCCCCTTGAGCAGCCTGAATGCCCACTCCACCATGCTCCAAGTCAATGAGAGGCGTTCATTGAAAAGGCGGCGGTCCACTGTGCACACCACGGGATAGGCCCTCATAAGCCATGGGCTCAGCAGGTAGGCAGGGTCCCCTATCACCACTGGGGCCATGGAGACCCCCTCAATGACCCGGTACAGGTTGGGGGCTAGCTCCCCATCAAACATGCATGCATAGAATGGGGAGGCCCGCAGTATGCGTGCATCATGGCTCCTCCCTGAGTGGCCAGTGTAGACATCGGTAAACAAGGCCCTGTGATCCACTACGGCCTGGAGATTGATGGAGAAAGTCTGCTTCCAATTCAGGTAGTCTGTCTTGGCATGTGGGGGCTGGATTATAGGGATGTGGGTGCTGTCTATCGCCCCTATGCAATGGGGGAAGTCCACGTTCTCAAAGCCACGAATGACAACCTCGGGATCCTGGAGCTGTATGACCTGCTCGAGAAGTAGCTCCACCAGCAGGTCACACACGTCATGGAGTGCCCTGTTCACGGTCACGGTCCCCACCCCAAACTCCTCCCCAACACTCCAACAGGAATCGGGGGGGGGGGGGGCCAGTCTCCACACGACCATGGCCAAGCACATCCCTGGTGGCAGTGGATACCGCATGTTGGTCTCACGCCTCTGGAGATGTGGGTTGAGGAGCTCCCCGAGCCAGGCCAACAGGGAGCGATTCATGTGGAAGTGCTCTGTCCATGCATCATCAGTCCAGGTGGCAAACATGTTCTCCCACCATTCATTGGTGCAAGAGCGCATCCAATGCAGCCTCCATGTTGGGACAGTGACACAGCGCCCATAGACGTTCAGCGGCACCTGGGACAGGACCAGGCGCATGTCCGGAACACCGCTGTTCTGAACATGAACTGTCGGCGGACAGTTACCCTGCGTGCCCACTGCAATGATGCAGCTCGGCGCATGTTGGCTGCTCTCCTGTGCCGTACACCGTGGTTGTAGAAGCAGTGACCCAGCAGTAGCAGCTTGGCCCATTGCTCGAACACCAGTACCAGGATCATGAAGCAGGAGGACAGGACCGTTAACAAGATGACCTGCTCCTCAGGGGGCTCATCAACAGGCAGCATGGTACCAACAACAACACGCACACTCAGGGCGAACCCACCACTGTGGTGTGTGTGTACAACATGTGTGCTGGTGATGTCCCATGGCGGTGCTCTCTGTTGTACCCCCAGCATGTGGGGGGGCAGGCTGTAGGCCCCAACCCCTCCCTAGAGGCTGGTGTTGCCCTGGCAGGCCTTTGCATTGATGTTCTGGCCTGTCTGGTGGGGGATACTCATTGGTTGGCTGCCCCGCCTGGGCTGCCCTGCCTTCCACAGCTCCTGGCTGTCAGTGGGGTGTGGGGGGGAGACCCTGAGGGTACCGTATACACAACCTTACTCCACTCAGTCACATGCTCTGCCTCCAACATGAAGGGGGGGAAATGCCCATCAGGATAGTATTGTGGCCCTATGTGTCTGCAAGAGACGGGGCACCTATCATCATAGGGCATGGAGCACGACACTAGACCCAGGCGGGGGGAGCCTGCTATAGGTCTACAGCTCTCACACACTCCAGGGAAGGACCAGGATGGGAAAACTCATGAGAGGAACTGTGAGGAAGAAGGGAGGGGGCCCAGGATCGAGGCAAATGGAGGAACCAGGACACGCACACCGGGAAGGGGGCGGAAGCCCACAAGGGCAGGGGGAAGGATGGAATACGCACACTCCACACACTCACTTGAGCATTCACTGACTCACACCAACTGTACCAGGAACAACAAATAAGGGACCCAACCGTAACTTCACAACCCACATACACAAGCACCCCCCCACAATCAAAGTTTCCACAATAATCAAAGCACTTAGCTCTCAGAAGCGGCCAGTCTCAGCTCCAATTACCAGCGCCGGGGGAGCCCCCCGCGCGGGCTTAAGAACTGCAAGACCCCCCCCCCGCATGTGCTAGGAGCCGCACGGAGCGGTGCACTGGCAGGAGACGTGGCTCTGCCCCCGGGGACGTCCCCAGGGGTTGTGTTGCTGCATTCGAGTCCTGGCCGGTTGCCGGGACAACCGGCAACACAGCGGGTGCATGCAACGTGGGGGGAAGGTCTGAGCTGAACGTGATGCTGGCGGGGGGCATGGGGGTCCCCACCACCCCTGATCCTGCTGTCCACCCCCCACCCCTAACACTGGCACCCCATTTTGGTTCCCACCATTTGCATTCTAGGCAATGGATGGGTGGCAGGTGAACCGGGCAGCTGACCATGAGTGCAAGCAGTGTATGGGCCTGTTGTTGGCTGCCCATGTTCCCCTTTGGTGTGAGCAAGTGGTGTGCTGGATTAGGTGTCCCTGCCCACTGCATGGGTTGTGCTTGCTGTGTGGTTCCGACCCCTGCTGACCCACACCCTTTCCGTGCATCCTCTCCCCTTCTCCCTCTTCCTTCTAGCTACACTTGTTGTCTTCCTGGCTGTTCTCCACCTGGCACAGATGGCTGGGCAGCGGCAGTGTGCAGCCTCGGATCTCCACGCTGGGGCCCACCTGTATGATGATATCAGTGAGTGTGCTGCGTGTGTGCGGGGCCCTCTCCCTGGGTGTCTATTTGGGGTTCCACTTTGTTGGGGCCCACTGTCCTATCCTGATGGCCCCTTCTCTCTATCCCTTAGTGCAAGTGATGATTGCCAAGTGGACAAGGGAGCAGGAGGAGGTCATGCTGCTGCCGCTGCACCGCCTGGAGTGGGTGCACTGCCTGGACCATGCCCAGGTGAATCAATGGAGCCGGGTACGGGGTCGGTGTCCTTATTGAGGCCAGGGTCCCACCCCATGGACCCGGTCTCTGTGCTGCATCCCCATCTTTCTTGGACATTTCCTGTGTTCCAAGCCCTTCCCCCTTGTAATAAAGTTGCTTTGCCCCCTTCTCCGGTTGTGTGTCATGTTCCTCCGTGTGGTCTGGTCTCTTGTGTGGGCACCTCATGGTGGCTGTGGCACTGTTGAGTGGCAGGGACTGGTTATCCCATGTCCCCCCCCCTCAGCGTATGTGCAGCTGCTCTGCCATGCCCTTTGGGTGTCCCCTTGGTTTCCCTGGCCTGGGGTGTTTGTGGCCAGTCAGCTGCCTGTTGTGGTTCCCTTCTGTCCCCCACTGGCCTGGTCTCATTTCCCCCCTTCCCCCCTGGTCCCTTGGGCTGGGGGTTCATCCCCTTGGCTGCTGTCCTGGTGCCCTGACCCCTCCCTGCATTTGTGGTGGTCCCCCGTCGGCCGCACAGATCGCTTGTTGGTGTGGGGATGCCAGAAGCAGGTTGGCTGCCAGTTGGTGTGGTCTGGGTATCCCCGCCCCCCCATGCCATTCCCTGCCAGTCCGGCTGTGCTGTGGGCTTCCGGTCCTGCCGGCATGCCTGCATGTGTCCAGTTCCTGGCTCCTTTTCCGGGGGCCGTGGTATTGTGTGTGCGGGACCTGTGCCGGGGTGTGTGTATGTGTGTTGGGGTCCCTGGCTGCATCTGGCATCTGCCTCCCTCCCCTGTGCCCCTTCCCACCCCACTCCCAGCTGGGGTCCCCTGCATGGCCTTGTAGCCCTTCCCTGTGTGGTTGTGTTGACGGCTGTGTGTGGGCGGTTTCTAGTTGGGGGTGTGTGGTGCCCGGCTGTCTGGCCCCGTTATGGGGCTGGCTGGGGTCTGCTACAGTGTGTCTCCTGTCATCCAAGCTCCCTCCTACCCCGCCCACACAGGGTCTGGCAGTTCATGGGCGGGACTGCATGCCGCAGCTTCATTTGCCCTCAGTTGGCCATGTTGTGCCATCACTGTGCTGAGCGGGGCTTCCCTGCTGTTTGGTGTCTCAGGTTTCCATATAACTGTCATGGGTGTTTGCTCGGTGTTTCCCGGGGTGGGTGTTTGGCCGCTGGGTGTGCTGGCTGCTCACCTTCAGTTCTACAACCCACTGCAGTGCCATCCATGTAAACGTCACCCGGCTCGGCAGCGCTGGGTGTTCACCGGGTGTGCTCCCCCACCCAGCTCCACCTACCGGGCCAGTGGCAGCATCCATGTTAAAAAGTCCTATGAGAGATGGCTTTTCTGATTGCAAGAAAACATGCTGAAAATGGAGGAGACTTAGCCTGGCATTACAAATAACTTCAGACAAGAGACTCTGTCCATACTTTGAACAGAGAGAAATTCTCAAGATCCGACATCCACATAACATTGGAAGAGTCAGTCAATGGTAATGCTGCAAGTCATCCTCCAGGAATTTCAGTAATATCTGCCAGACAAAGATGGGCATGAAGCCATTTCATGAAAAGCATTTTAAGAACTTGGGCTCCACAAACAAGAAGATGTTACTGCTGAACTGTGATCTGCCAACATGAGAAAAGATCACGCACAGCTGAACATCATTGAAAATGCTGAACAAAGTCTAAATAATTTAATACAAATATCGAACCCTCATTGTTGTTCAACATTAGCTCTGGGAAAGCTGCATCAGTCACTACAGCTTATTTCCTGTTGAATGTGTCCCACAAAGTAAATGATGCTCGTGACAACTTCATTGAACAGTACTGTGAGAATTAAGGATGGGTGAACAGATCGCAGTTCGGATTCGGTCTTTCAGTTCAGTCTGGTTCAGTTTTCCCATTTGGTTCGTCCGTTCGGTTCGGTGTCCGGGTTTGGTCGTTCGGTTCAGTCGTATTCGGTTCGGTTCAGGTGTTCGGAAAAAGTATTGCAAGAGCCCGTGATCACGCCGGAAACCGTAAATTTGAGTGCGTGCGGAGGTTGTGTGGGTGAGAGCATGTGTGTTATGGCTGGCTGGGTGTTCGGTTGTGATTTGTGTGTTTTGGCTGTGTGGTGTGTGTTGGTTTTGGTTTGGCTGGTTGGTGAGTGTTGGTGGGTGCTGTGTGTTGGCTGTGTGCTTTTTTAAAAAAAAAAAATGGAGAAGAAGGTGACCAGTGCCACCACCATTAAACGCCGGCCTGAGGGAAGGCCAAGGTGGCGGAGTCGGTGGTGGAGGAAGAGGTTCCTCCAGCCGCTGCTGGACCTTTGGTGGTGGAGGATGAGCCAGAGCCGGCGGGCACAGGAGGTGCTGCTGCCACTGCTGCCAGGTTTGTAAACTTTTTTTTTACTATGAGGACAAGAAACCTAAGCCTCTATCCATTAGAACAAGCTCACTGGCATGTGGGTGGATGGTGGGTATCTGTCAGGCACGAACAGTGGGCATCAGCAGGTAGCAGCGGATGTCTGTCACAGAGAGAGAGGGTACTGTAGTGTGGGGGGCTCTTCAGGCAGTCAGGTATGAGCATGAGCAGCAACCCCATCCAAACATGTGCCTGCCAGCCATCCCTAGCAAGGGTCTCCACTCTCCAGTTGCCATCCCTACCTAGCACCCCCAAATAAGGGCAGGATTTGCACGTGCCAGCCAGGGTCTCTCCATTGCCATCCCTCCCTAGCAGCACCCCAAGGAGGGCAGGATTTGCACGTGCCAGCAAGGGTCTTTCTAGTTGCCATCCCTAGC
>QEPC01009642.1:534986-546669 GCA_003113815.1 Sphenodon punctatus | reverse complement strand
GCACGCCGTTCAGACGTTCCGGGCCCTTTGGCCCCGCGGGGGGGGTTGAGCGTGGTTCAGTGTGGTTCACCGTGATCTCATAACGTCTGAAATCACCCATTGTCTTTGGTTCCGGACGGTGGTTGCCATTCAGACATTACTTTTTTTTGTTTCCCGTTGGGAATCTCTTTGACCATGCTTTTGGAGATGGTCCAGGCCGGAGCTCTGGAAGCATGGTTGATTTTGACCCCATGTGGTTATTGACTGTGGTGAACATCTGGCGGCCGCCGAACAGACATGCAGGCTGTTTTGGCCCCTCCGCGGAATTGACCGTGGTTCACTGTGGTTGAGTGTGATCTCGTAATGTCTGAAATCACCCACAGTATCCTTACTAGGGTGCAATGGGTGATTTCAGACGTTACGGGGCCCGTTGGCCCCGTACCGAAATCACCCCATTCATTCCCCGCCGGGGTCACCCCATCACGCCATATCAGACATGCCGGGGGGATCCCAGCAGGGAATCTGGGAGGGAGCGGGGCCGCGCGGCGCAACGTGCAACTGCACGGCCCTGCCCCCTCAACACTCCCTCCGCCCGCCCTCCGGGGAGACGGGCGGGCGGCGGGGCCAATGCAGCCGCCGTGGCGCCCGGCCAGACGTTACTTTTTTTTGGTCCCCCGCAGGGGATCTCTTTGACCATGCTTCCTAGGACATTCCCCCCGCTAGCCCAGGAAGCGTGGTTCAAATTGACCCCATGTGGGTATTGACCGTGGCGAACATCTGGCAGCCGCTAAACAGACGTTCGAGACACATTGACCACAGGTGGGTATTCACCGTGGTTCACTGTGATCTCGTAACGTCTGAAAATACCCAATGTTGGCAGGTTTCATGTCTGTATCAAGAGACTCACAATATGTTGTGTTCTTAAAGGCTTGTCTTCTAAAGTCATGAGAACATAGCTTCTTTTGAAGAAGAAGAAAAAAGTAAGATATCATGAGAAGAAAAGCTTGAAAATGTAACTGAAATATTCCCCAGAGGCACAAAACTGAAAAGAGAAATAACAGGAATCCCAATTTTATGACTTTTCCAAAAATCCATTGGTTTTCTGTGACCTAAGCCACGATTTTTGAACATCTGAGGTTGGCAATATTAATAACCAATTTAAAAGTTTCTAAATTGCATGTAGGCAAGGGGCTTTTGTTTTTGATTATTTCTTTTTTTGACACTCTTCATCATGTACCAAAACCTCCATTTTAGACCTGGGTTTCTGTATTAATATGGAATGACGTTGGGTGTTTTAACACACACATTTCTCCTGGATGTTTGCTGTTATATCCTGAACTTTATGTGTGTCAAAATCATTCACCCAGATCTTAAACATCCGGATCTTTGAACTTCTGCATAGAACTTCTCCCAGAATTTTTGTGTGTAAAACGTTCTCCCGGTAAACTGCTTTGCTCCAGGCAGCTGTGGTCACTTGGTTTCCATGGCAGCCTGTCACATCTACAGCTGTGGCTACTTTAGGCTGCCTCAGGGCAGTGTTTGTGTGAAGAATGCATCCAGGAACTGCCTCAGGGCAGTGTGTGTGAGACGAATGAATCTGGAACTTACTTGTGGACTTGTAAACCCAGAAGACTGAAAAATTTACTGTGTATGTAAAAATGCCCATTGATGTGCTATGGAGTGAGTTGAGAACATTACATGATCTGAAAGGTTGGAGAGAAATGATATGGAGTGGTCTGTTGTGCTGAGCTGTGAAGCCACTTAACCAACGTAAAGTAAGTGTAAAAAGTTACTAAAATGGAAAGATTATACATACTTTACTAACTTTGCTTAAAATGTTACGTTAGGGACAAAATATCACGGTTAACCATCAGTGTAATTAAAAGGGGGATCAGAAGGAACTTTCCTCCTGCTTTCAGTTGTGTGGCATAGTGTGGTGTAGTGGCTAAGGTCCTGGACTTGGTCCTGGGAAGCCAGGGGCTAATTCTTGCCCTAGCCATGAACTCACTGGGTGGCCTTGGGCAAGTCACAACTTCTCAACCTCACTTCCCCATCTGTAAAATGGGAATGTGTGTCTGTCTGTCTCTCCCTCTGTTCTCCTCACCCTTACAATCTTAGATTGTAAGTCCACTGGGCAGGGACCTGTCTCCAAATTAAAATCTGTAACTGTAAAGCGCTATGTATGCCTAGTAGTGCTATAGAAATGATTAGCAGTAGTAGTAGTAGTTGTGTGGGAGTGGGTAACCATCAAGCTGACACCCACTTCCCCAATTTGGGGGGTTAGATCTCCTTCTGTGTTTGTTTAAAATAATGGCAAAGAGAAAAATAGTGAAAAATAAAAGCAGGTCTTAGCTATTCAACCTCCCTTGTATGTATGCAATGCCCTTCTGGCAAATAGTTGTGTGACTCACTGGGGAGGTACATGTCAATTCCTCCTATAGACACTGAACTAAAATGAGACAAGCTTCTGCTCCTGTAGTTTTAGTGGGGGAGTTTTGAGGTCGAACTCTGAACCTTCTGGTTCCATTTGGGGCATTGGGGGGTATGTTCTATGTGCAGGTGATGAATTGTGTTTCCCTGATTTCTTTCTTTCTTTCTTTTCTTGTTTTAAATAACTAGTTTATTTAGTTCAATCAATGAGAAAACAGCCTTACATGTCTAAATAATTTTTAAAAACTATTATAACTTGTAGGTAGTGTGATTCACAAAATACAGGTGTTCCAAATGTTGGTTGCTTCATTGAACTGCTATGAAAAAGCTGGCTGCTTAACAAAAAGTGTGTGTGGGGGGGGGACCCAACTCTAGGACATACTCTACTACCACCACCCAGACAGGCAGGAGAAGAGAGAAAGCATTTATTCCCCCTCCCGCCCCCATAAATGGAGGAAGGAGGGAGTGAATGAGTTTGCAAGTTTGCTAGCAGGGTAATTGAGAGAGAGGGGACTCGGAATCCCTTCTTCTGTATATGGGTAGGGAGGTGGAGAGCTTAACAAAGGCAATAAAGGGCACTATCTATTTCTCTGAGGTGCATTGGAGAGCGTGCAGAGCCCTGCAAGAATCATATGATAGTCCCAGCCCTCCCTTATTCTCCAGCACAAAAAACCTGGGGCAGAGTGTCTGTGCCGTGTCTGTGTTGTAGGAAATTGGTGTGTTTCCTGAAGGACACTGTTATGGTCCAAAGTTATTTTGCTGGCTATAGCTTGTCTGTACTACGCCCCCCATTCTCTTCCCCCCGCCCCCCAAGAAGGCAGAGGGGTTCTCCATGTGATTCCCTTATCCTCTCAATATGAACCTGCCATTTGACTGGAAGGATAATGGAACTCCTTCTGAAATGAATCAATGCTTCTCCTATGCAAGCCTGATAAGTCAGTGCAGGAGTATGTGGGTTTCCTGTTCCATATAAGGGAAAAGTATACTTCCCACACAGCACTCCCTGTCCCTGGCAAGCCAAAAAAAGAAGAAAAGCCAGAGATTCAGATGCAGGGCTTTTGTGCGATAGCATCGTGTGCAAAACAGAGGCTTTCTCTTCTGAGCTTCCACAGGTAACATAACTACACGGCTGCTTTTTACAAGTGGTTGTGAGATATACAAAACAAACGAATAGAAAATGTCATCTCCATCCATGGATAACTCAGTGGGATTTTACTCCTGCTTTAGAAAAAGCACAGCTTAATGTAGCAGTTGAGCTAATGTGCATACACTTATAATCCATGTGCTAACAAGCAGTCACTGACAGTTGCACACTCACAGTAGCTGGTTTTCTCAAGAAAATTTATTTGCTTTTTTCTTCTTTTACACTTATGAATACAAAACTATCACATTAGCAAGTCATTCAAATGAACTCTCCAGCAAACTGAGAGAAACATAATGTACCATTTACTGCTTAATTAAATTTCAACTTCCCTGCATTTTATTTAACCATATCCTCAGAAACTAAATTGTTTGTAGTAAAAAACAACAACACAATAATAATCTGCCATGTATTTTGAGGTGTTATGTTCACTTTAGTTAGGTATTACTCAGTAAAATATTCTGTCTGATATTTAGATCCAATCTCACCAAGATTTCATGCCTTTGTGTGACATTCCTGGTAGAGCTGAATCAGGTACTGAATTTAGTACCCACGGGTAATACCGGCCTTTCTGGGTACCGCATCAGGTACCCAACGGGTTATGCAGGTACCCAAATACCCCCCAAATTGGCAACTTCCGGACTGATACTGATTTTTTTATTTACCAATTCCCAACCAATATACCAAGTTGGTAAACTGAAAAATTGGCATAAAAGGATCAGATATTTTCACTGTGGAAGCAGAAACATTATCACACTTTAAAAATGGAAATAAAAATCTAAAGCCATATTAGATATGTCCGCTGCTTTTGATGTCGTTGACCATGAGATGTTGGTGACTCACCTGTGGGACCATGCCGTGGTGAGTGGGACTGTTTTTGAATGGTTCCGCTCATTCCTGACTGGAAGAACTCAGCGAGTGGTGCTCAGGGACCATTTTTCATTTCTCCGGGACCTCTTGTGTGGAGTCCCGCAGGGTTCCATTCTGTCCCCTCTCCTGTTCAACATGTATATGCAGCCACTGGACAAGGTCATGAGGAGTTCTGGAGTTCATTGTTATCAATATTGTTTTAAATTTTATATTATTGTACTTTTTATGTTTTTGAAATTGTTAGCTGCCCCGAGCTGTTTTCAGGAGGGCGGGATATAAATGGATAAAATAAATAAAATAAACAAATAAATAATATGCCGATGACACTCAACTCTATCTCCTCTTTTTCATCCGACCCAGACCCCACAGTCTCGGTGCTTACATGATGTCTGATGGCTGTGGGGGACTGAATGAGGGCGAGTCAACTAAAGTTGAATCCCGACAAGACGGAGGTGATGCTAGTGGGGAAGGCCGCCCCACCCCACCACTGGTTTCCCAGGTTCAGAGTCTGGGAGTGCTCCTTGATGTGCAGCTTCATCTAGATGCCCAGGTTGGAGTTGTGGCGAGGAGCGCATTCCTCCAACTACACCTGGTGTGACAGCTTTGGCCGTACATCTCAGACTCTGACCTGGCCACTATCATCCATGCTTTAATCATCTCAAGTCTGGATTATTGTAATGAACTCTATGTAGGACTGCCCATGGTGATGGTTCGGAGATTGCAGCTGGTGTAGAATGCAGTGGCTTGTCTCCTTATGAGAATGGGCCACCGGGAGCATATTACACTGATGCTCCGTTCTCTGTACTGGCTGCCTATAGACTTTTGGGTCTGATTCAAGGTGCTGGTTCTTAACTAAATAACCTTGTATGTCTTGAACCCCATATATATGTGGGATCGACTCACTCCCTGTGCTCTGGACCAGCCCCTGTGGTTGACTAGGCGTGCCCTCCTCAAAGTCCCCAGGGTATCCTGGGGGGCAACTATGGAGAGGGCGTTCTCAGTGGCCACGCCGAGACTGTGGAACTCCCTCCCGACAGAGGCTTGGGTAGACCAGGACCTCTCCTCTTTTTGATGTCAATGCAAGACCTGGCTGTTCTGCCAGGCCTTTGGCGAGGGAGATGGGTGAGTGTGGGTTTTTATTTTTATGAAGGGTGGTAACGGTGGGGTATTTTTTCCTCCCTCCTTTTTTCTTGGGGAGGAATATTTCCTCCCTTTTTTCTTCCCCCTTTTTAGATATTTTATGTTTGTTTGTGTATTTTTATATATGTATTTTTATATTTTTTTATATAATCAATATATATATCAAATGTTTTAATAAATAAATAAATGTTAAGTTTAAGGTGGTGGTGAGACATCCAGGCAGCGATGTCAGATAGGCAGGCTGAGATTTGGGACTGAATTCTGAGTGAGAGTTCAGGTACAGAGAGGTAGATCTGAGAATCATTAACATAAAGATGGTACTGAAAGCCATAGGAGGAGATCAGAGCACCAAGGGAACAAGTGTAGAGAGAGAAGAAGGTCCGGGACTAGGGCTGATGTGGCTGGCAGCAACTGTTACCACGCCGTGATTCCATTCCACCATTTCGGAATTGCCCACTCCACACCGCGGCTTTTCTGCTGACATTCCGCTAATTCCACCGACATTCTGCAAATTCGGAAACTATCGGAAAAATTGCGGAATTGTTGTAAACTGTCGGGAAACCGCTGTTCCGTTATTTTGTGGCACTGGTGGAATGGCGGAAGTAGTGGAAATGTCATGTTTCCGCTATTTTGCAAAGCCTGTGGAAGTAGCGGAATGAAATTAGTGGAACTGCAGAAGTAGCGGAATGAAACTAGCGGAATGAAAGCCTCTGCCATGCCGTACCACTAAGTGCGGAAATGCTGTTTCCAGTGGAAATAACTACCGCTGCGACATTCTGCTACAGTCCTACCCAGGACTGAGCCCTGGGGCACACCAACTGGTAGTGAGATAGCAGTAGAGGAGGATGCACCAAAGATACATTATATGTGTGGTGGGAGAGGTAAGAGGAGACTTAGGCTAGGATGGAGTTCCGAAATCCAAAGGAGAACAGAGTGTCAAGGAGCAGACGGTGGTGAACGGTGTCAAAAGCAGCAGATTGGTCTAGGAGGATGAGAACAGAGTAATGGCCCCTGGCCTTGACCATGAAGAGATCACTGGAGACTTTGAAAAGGGCTGTCTCCATGGAATGAATTAGGCAGAAGCCAGATTGGAGTGGATCAAGAATGGCCTGCTCCGTTTTTGCAGAACTGTTCCACAGAACAGTTTTGAAGAACTGTTCAACTGTTCTGTTTTTGCAGAACTATTCTACAAAAATAGAATGACTGATTTGAAATGAATTATTTGTATTCATATAAAGAGTTTGCCTTTCTTAAAGACCTCTTTATTTATAGACACCTTTCTGTGGAAGCTAATTTATAATTGGGTCAGGATGCGTGTGCATACATATGTCTATCATACACAAAAATTCTTCCAGCTTATCATATAGTCTATACTTGAGAGCAAGCTGGAAACCTGCAGAGAAGATAATTAGTGTTCAGTAAAGGGAAAAAAAATCTGCTATTTTGATTAATTTCTGTTTTGAAAAAGTGTTAGTTATTTCAGCTGTCACTCCAGAAATGAGTTTAAGAATAGCCACCCTTCCAAAGCTGAAGGCATACAGATATATAATGTGCAAGCATCAATCATGCTGCTAGTGAACAATTATGGCTAGTTACTGGGAAGTGCCAAGATATGTGTACAAAAATATCTGGTTTGCATATGGCTGCACATGCACTCTTTTAAGTGTCTAACTTTGCACATCTGGCAAACATGTTTCATAAAATTATTATGACAAATCTTTAAGGTGTCGTCTTATTTTAATCATGAACCAAAAGTAGTGAGCCTGATTCGCCTCCTCTTACTCCACTATAAATCAAGAGTAACTCTGCAGATTTCAGCGTTATCTCACCATTTATAGTGATTGAAGATGGTTCAAACTGTTTGTTGGATACTTTGATGAAAAAGTCTCTGCTAAGCACCTTGTGCGCTGCAGGGGTTAATTTGTGCCCGCCCCATCAGGGGAATCAGGCACGGGCTGTTGCTGGGCAGGCTTGGACCTGGCCAGGGCGGGAAAAGCAACTAGCTTGCAAGCTGCTCCATTCGGGAGGCTGCAGCTTGCAAGGGGATTCTGGTGCGAGAATGCACCCTTCTGATAGGACACTGGGTGTCCACATGATGTTGCTGGGCCATGCAGCCTCCATTCGACTGCCGATGAGCAACTGAAGCAGCCGCGTTTTCGGCCTCTCTTCTAATCACGGCCTTGTGGTTCCTGCATTGGGGGCAGTAGGGCGGAGAGCGGCGGGGAGCGGCGGCGCTAAAGCGGCAGCAAATAAAGGCTAGAGTGATCGGGGAGTGGCGTTTTCAATTGTGTGGGGGGGAGGGACCAGGATATAAGCGGGCCAATGGGGGGCCTCCGTGGTCTGGAATTCGGGGCTTCATCGTTGGAGGAAGCGCCCCCCCTCCCATTGGAGTTACTGCATCTTAAGGGTGGACTGTGAAACAAAGGGGGGTGTTGAATCCCCTCTTAAATTGTTTAGGTGCGCTTCGGGAGTGTGGGCCCTGCCGGTTTGGTGGTTTTGGGCCTTGTCTGTGCTACTAGTCTGGAGCTTGGGCCTTAGATGCTAGGGCAAATACAACTCCTAGCCCATTAACATTGGTACAGCAGGACATAATGGGGCGGAGTAAGAAAGGCCAGGGGGCTGGCACAACAGGGGGAAAAAAGAGGAAGGCAGGTCAGGCTGCTGATGGAACAGGGGGGTCATGGGTGGAGGCTGCCCCCCCCATGCCCCCTCTCCTTCGAGGCTTCTGGGGGAAGGGATGAGGCAATTGGATGGGGCCCTGCAAGGGGGTGCAGGGACCAGCAGGGGTGAGGGGCGTGACTTTCCTCGGGGAGGAGTTGCGCAGGGGGGAGACTCTGTTGAAACTCTTGCTGGTGCTCCAGATGCCATGGTGCTGGGGGCTCAGGTGCAGCCCCCCCCCTCCAGCATGGCTACAGGGGGGCCCTGGGCAGGCCTTAATGCAGTCCATGGAGGCTAGAATGGCTGGATGGGACAGTGTGATGTCCCGCCTGACAGCATCGGGGCTGTTGGAGGCTGGGGGGATGGGGGGGTCAGGTTACTAGGGGTGTGTACGTGAATTTACCTGACCCTTCTTTGCGGCAGAGTGACACACCTGTACCAAGCCAGAGGGACCCAGCGATGGAGGCATTGGCCATGAAAATAGACAGAATGGAGCAGCAGATTGGCAGGATTGCTCAGCTGCTGGAAGGTGGTACAGGGCCAAGGGTGATAACGCCATCTGCATCGGGGACTAGCGTGCCGCAGGCAACGCCTTCAATTACACCTGTTGCAGGTGATGGTGACTATGTTGTGCCCCCTTCGGGTTTAGTAACCCAGGGGCAGGTAGTGGTTGGAAGCAGTCTGCCTGCTCAGACAGGGGAAGGGCCTCTCAGGGTTGAAGTTAGTGGGGAGGCAAGTACTGGAGCCCCAGGATCATTGGCAGCGACACAGGCAGTCCAGCAGAGCCTTATGGCATCTGTGCAAGGGAATGTTGGGACGGGTCAACTGCTGGTGCAGCAGGACCCGAATAGGTTAGTCTGGGTGAATAATGTGTGGCGCCCGCAAGCAACCGTTTTGCAGGGTCAGTCAGCCGGGAAAGAAGCGAACACTGGGGTTCAGGTGGGCCAGGTAGGTGGGGCGAATGTTCCGGCCTCTTTGGCTGTCGCCACAGCTTCTGGGGGAAGGGTGGGGCGGCCTCTGCTGCCTTAGAGGTAAAGGAGGTCCCTCCTTTGCAGGGTGGATATGCTAGGGCATCTGCCCCTTTGGGGGTACACCTACTCCAGTCCACAAGGGAAAAAATATGGAGGGGTGACTACATAGACCTGTTTGCCATCCTGTTCTGTGACCCTGTTCCTGACCCTAAAGTACAGCCAGAGTCAAAGGAATATGAAAGGGCAAAGAGGAGAAAGATTGACAGGAATTGGGCTAACTGGGAGTCAGCCTTCATTATATATGCAGGATTAATAATGCAAGCCTTTCCAGAATGGGCAGTAGCCCTGTGGAAATATTTCGATATTGTAAGGTGAGCATATCTAACGAAGGATGGCTTCGGTTGACTCAGGTACGACGAGGCATTTCGTCAGCATGCAGCCATTACTCCTGGGGTCCAGTGGGAGGTGAAGGATCATGACCTCTGGATGGAATGTATTCAAGGAAAAGAAGTGGTGCGTGCAGATAGTGGGCATATCATAATCGAGGGTGATGCTCAACCGGTAGATAATTTTCGTGAAGAACAGAATAAAAAGGGAGGGCAATCTTTGGCCTGCTGGGACTTTAACGAAAGCAAGTGTTTTCGTTCCTTTTGCAGGTTTAAGCATGTCTGCCTCCAATGTGGGGGGGCTCACCCTTCCGTCAACTGTCAGCGTAGATGGGGGGTGGGGCAGAGAGGAAAACGGGGATTCCAGCCTGGGGCAGGTGGAGGCGGTGGGCCGGCCCAGTCCGCTGCTGGTAAGAGCACCAACGCCAGTTAAATGGTGGGTGCTCGAGAGATTGTTAAGTGATTATCCCGACCCGGGTACAGCAAGTTACATTGTTAATGGTTTTCAGTTTGGTTTTCACATTCCATTTGATGGGAAGAGGGAGCGTATGGTGGCTAGGAATCTGAAGTCGGTAATAGGCATGGAAGCAGTGGTGGGACAAAAGATACGGAGGGAGGTAAAGGAAGGCCGGGTGGCTGGCCCCTTTGAATCCTTGCCTATGGAAAATTTGAGATTGTCGCCATTGAGGATTGTACCAAAAAAGGCCCCTGGGGAATACAGATTGATCCGTCATCTGTCTTACCCCAGGGGGTTTTCAGTGAACGATGCAATCCCTCCCGAGCTGACCTCGGTTCACTACGCGTCTCTGGATGAGGCGGTCAAAGAGTGACATTAAGTCTTCTTTTCGCCTCTTGCCAGTGGGATTTTGACCTATTGGGGTTTTCATTTAGGCGCCGTTTTTATTTTGATAAGGCAATACCTATGGGATGCTCTATCTCATGTGCTGCCTTTGAGAAATTCAGCTCTGCCCTGGAATGGATTGTTAGGCGGCAGACAGGGTCCCGCTATATGTCCCATTATCTCAATGATTATATCTTCATCGGGAGAGCGGGATTGAGGGAATGCAGCAGGTTGTTGTCTGCTTTTAGGGAGGTTGCAAAGTTGATTGGGGTCCCTTTGTCTGAGGAGAAGACGGAGGGCCCCACGTCATGTCTGACCTACTTGGGTATCGAATTGGATTTAGTGGGTCAGTGTTCTCGTTTGCCGTTAGGTAAGTTAGAGGTAATTAGGAATGAAATTGGCTCTTGCATGGGGAGCAGCAAAGTGACTTTGAGGGTGCTTCAGTAATTGCTGGGAAAATTGAACTTTGTGTGTAGGGTTATAGCGCCGGGGCGTGCATTTCTGTCTCGCTTGTATGCCAAAACAGCTAGGATCACTAAGCTGCATTATCACATCAGGGTCACAAGGGAGATGAGAGAGGATTTGGGAGTATGGCTGGAGTTTCTACAGCATCACAATGGTGTCAGCATGTGGAGAGACATTTATTTGTTGGAAGCAGAGTTGCAGGTGCACTCTGATGCTGCCGGTGCGGCGGGGGTTGGAATCTATTTTCAAGGGAGCTGGTGCTCAGAGCAGTGGCCTGCTCATTGGCTTGACTTAGGCATACTGAGAGACTTGACGTTCCTTGAGTTGTTCCCTATAGTGGTTGCAGCTCACTTATAGGTTGACAGATTCAGGAATAAGAGGGTATTGTTTTGGTGTGACAACTTGGCTGTTGTTCACGTGATTAATTCATTGTCATCAAAATCGGAGAGGGTAATGCGGTTGGTAAGAGTTTTTGTTCTATGGTGTTTGAAGCAGAACGTAGTTTTTTCTGCCAAACATGTCCCTGGTGTTAACAACGAGATTGCTGATGCCCTCTCTCATTTCCAGATTCCCCGTTTTCGGAAGCTCGCTCCAATGGCCAGGGAGAAGCAAGACTTGGTTCCCCCAGAGCTTTGGAGCCTTGGATTCTAGAGCTGATAGAGACAGTGAAGGGCTCGGTTTCCCCGGCGACTTGGCGGCTGTATGATAGAGCCTTGAAGGAGTTCAGCGCCTTTGCTGCAGGAAAGGGCTGGTTGGTTTTATTTCCAATCCCGTTGCCACAGGTGGTGCAATTTGGGATGGA
>QEPC01009642.1:524625-534886 GCA_003113815.1 Sphenodon punctatus | reverse complement strand
GACATGCTCACTTGATCGACAGTTCTACCTGGCTTGGATCAATTTTGGTCCAGTTGAAAAACGGGGATTGGACTGGTATCTCCAATCCAAGTGGTCATACATTATGGTACTGAACGCGGGGAGTGAGGGGCATTAGGGACGGAGGTGATATCAGAAGGTTGGATTTAATGCCCAATCAGTCTCCTTATAGTCTCACCCAGGGTGATCAATTCGGTTTTACTATTCAATTCTTGAATAGTATAGGTAATTATATATATATTAATTATATATATATTAATTGGAAATCAATTTGGCAACAGAGCTATCCACCGTTCTCATGAATTGATTTGATTGGTTTATTAATTGGTTCTCGTTTATCAACAGGTTTCCGGTTATGCTGGTTGTTTTTAATAAACGGTTGCGGCCAGTTTTACCCAAGCTCTCTGTGTCTGTGCCTTATTTCCTGTGTGTGGGCAAATGCAACATTGCATTTGCAAAGCTTTTTACTAAAAATGCTGATATTTTAAATGTCCAGATTCCAGAATCTCATTCTGAATTTTTGATGATAAAATTCAAAATTTGGAATCCTACGTCAAACTGCATGCAAAGCTTGGGGGTAGGGTATAGGAAGGGAGAGGATGAAATCAAAATTGACATCTTGGATGCCATAAACGTACACTTCTGGGGGGAAGGGAGGAGGATATAAGCATGAAAAGAGACTTGGCAGGGTGAGTTAAGGGGATGGAGCCTCCTTTGGGTGAGAGGTGTGAAAATAAATGAGGAAGGATGTTAATAAAAGTTTTATTTTCTCTAAGTTTTATTGTATTGTGGGGTGGTTAGTAGGGTTGGTTTCAGGACTTGTTGTTTGTATAGAGTTAAATTGATTTATTTCTATTTTGATATTGCGTTTTAACTTGTTGTAAGCTTGCCCTGAGTCCTTTTGGAAAAGGGCAGAATATAAATTCAAAATAAATAATAATAAAATAATGAACACTGGACATTTTCAATACTGAGTATTCAATAGGTCAAAACCTTTAGTTCAGTTTCAACTCTTTCTATATTTTATTCAATTTTTATCTGACTTGAAATTTCTGCAAACAATGTTAATTTCAATTTTTTTCATTGCTTTTATGAACTTCTCAGAAGAATCACAGACCTTGTATGCCTTTTTGCCACATTTAAAATACAGACTCCAAGAATGAGAGGGCAGGAAGGAACTTTACATTGGGTATTTTTACACTTGACAGTGCTGAGCACCGCCACGCTTTGATCCTGCCAGTGGTGAGAGTCCTCATCACAGGCAGGATCTGGTCCTTCTGCCAAACATGCCAGTGGCTGGGGAGAGGGTGAGGGGACGTGTGGACATAGTCCTCATGGCCCCGCCCCCTCCACTGCTCAGAGCGGCCCGGTCTCCTGCCTGATGGGTGTGTGTCTGAGGCCACCACACCCACCTGGAAAAGCTATGTCCACTGGCCAGAGTTAGGTAAAGCAGGCCATCAGATATGATGTTCTACCATGGTCCGGTGTTGCCTTGCCCAGACCGTGGCAGGGCTAACTTCAAGATGTGCACTAGCAGGGAGTCCGGTACACAACCTGAAGTTATCCTGCCTTAGTCCAGGAATTACTCTGCTCCCGCCTGCAGCAAACATCTGGCAGGCAGGAGCAGACATGATACCAGCATGGGTGGCCACACCATGGTAAACGTGGCCACCTGTGGTAGCATCACATTTGAAAATACCTATTGTTATCTAATCCTTCTCTCTCCTATGAAGCAGGATTAATTATACCTAATTAATTACGCCAAGCCAATATGCATGCAAAAAATTTCTTGAATAATATAAAAGGTCTAAAAATAAACAATGTGTTAGAAATTTTGCTCATTGTGTGTTACAAACATAATCAGAATCATTTTGCAATGATTAGTCTAACAATCTGAAACTTTAGGGAATTCAATTAAAGTGGATGGTCCCTTGAGAACTTTGTGATTTGTGCTTCCATCTGATTTAAAGAATTTAATGAACTGAAGAAGAAACCCTTACTAGTTAGTTGAAATATGTCCCAAAACCAAGGCACAGATTTTAAAAGTTGTCAACTGTTTATCCACTAAAGTACAGATGAAAGAGGTCATGGCATATTGCAATAGCACTGGCTTTCTTAAGGTCAGGTTTTCTTATTATCACATTTTAACATGGATGGAGGAAATGGATTTTGCAAGTCACAATTTATACAATCTCAGCAAGAGAAATATTTGTGAGATGGAGAAAAAAATTGTCTTGGAATTTTCCACCTCATTAAGCCTAGTGTGAAAATAACTAGCATGAACATCATTAAAGTTCTCTTTTACTCGAGTTTCTGTCCATGCAAAAGACTCTCTGCAGACACAATCCATGTGCTGGTCTGGGGCCTAATTTGAATGTAAATCACAGAGGCTTATTTCTCCATAGAAAGACACACAAAAAAGCCCTCTTCTACTTTTTATCATGTATTTTTAATATAGAAACCGCTAGCTAAAAATGGAAAATTGGGCAGGAAACCATTTCATTGCATACTAAAAATTTTTAAAAGTGATGTTGGTTTTAATGTATTTTATTGTTTTATTGTGGTGTTAGCCGCCCCGAGATGCCATGGACATCAGGGGGCGGCATAAAAATGTCATGAAATAAATAAATAAATAATACTACAATTCTTCAATATATGAGTGTTTTCAGACGTTACGAGATCACAGTGAACCACGGTGAATACCCACCTGTGGTCACTGTGCCTCGAACGTCTGTTTGGAGGCCGCCAGATGTTCGCCACGGTCAATACCCACACGGGGTCATTTTCAACCACGCTTCCCGGGCTAGCAGTGGGAATGTCCCGGGAAGCATGGTGAAAGTGATCCCCAGCGGGGACCAAAAAAAAAAATTACGTCTGGTCAGACGCCACGGGATCCCGGGGGGATCCCGGGCCGTGGCAAATTCAGCCAGACGCTGTGGCCGCATTGGCCCCGCCGCCCGCCTGTCTCCCCAGAGGGCGGATGGCGGGGAGCGTGGAGGGGGCGGGGTTGTGCAGCCGCATGTTGCGCTGTGCGGCCCCGCTCCCTCCCAGATTCCCCGCCGGGATCCCCCAGCATGTCTGATATGGTGTGACGGGGTCATCCCAGCGGGGGATGATTTGGTTGTTTTCGGTACGGGGCCAAGCGGCCCGGTAACATCTGAAAACACCCTATGAGTGTACCTAATTCTGTTTCTCACCCAGAATTTGCTATAACACTAATAACCAGCAGGTGTTTTAAAGATGAGGGTAGTCACAAGATGTTGCCCTGTATGGCCACCCAGGAGGCATGAATCGACCGCCTGTCTGAAGGTGGAGCAGCTAGGTGCATGCTCCTATGAACCACAGAGCACCCACTCATGGCCACGCATGGAGCACTGCCGGAAAATCTGAAGTGCTGTGAGGGGCAGGCCAAATAACTCAGAGGCAATGGTTGGCCACAGAGCCCCTGCCCATATGAACGGCAGCAGCCAGCCGAGCCAGCAGACAGGTTTGCCACTCAGAGGCACTGTGGGTGGGCAAAGTGGATTTTGAAAGTCCCAAGAACTGGCCGGGAACATTGGGGAGTCCAGGTTCTCCAGTGCTCACTCCCGGAACATGTCACTTGCAAAGACCAGCCCAACACATTTCCCCCTCCCTCATGATCCATGGTAGGGAAAATGTGTGGCAGCTTCCTCTGTGACTGTAGTAGCCGCACTAGGAGCTGTCCATTAGAATCGCTCCCCATGCACTCCACCTGCGTGTGTGCTCCATGGCAGAGCTACGCTATGGCCACAGATACCCCCACCCCCCATAGTCTTGCTCGTTTAAAAACAAAGTGTATACAGAGATTAGAGGCCCTTAGAGAAAGAGGGGTAGGTTTGGGGAAACATGTAATCTAGTGAAGCACCAGGACCTCAGCAACATAAGCTAGGGCAAAGGGGCTACTGCACAGAAACTAGAAGTATACATCATATAATTATAGCCTCTCAGGATATTTAATACAATTCTGTCAACATTTACACCACTTTTTGTAAAACATAGTGCTTAGGCACTGGGCATACATTACTGATGGGCCCTGATCAAAACACCCTGAACTGTGGACAGTTTTGGTTCCTAGTCAAGAACTGAACTTTTAGGAGCTAGATCCATCACTAAACTCAACTATATTCCAAACGAGGGGTGGGAAACCATTTATTGAAACAGGCAAGAAGCACAAACAAATATTGTGGATTTTAGAATCCCAAAACATTGGAGAAATTCCTATCCAGGTCTTGCTTGCAAGATTAGGTCCATATCAAGTTAAGTATTTCCAAGAATCACAATTTGTTTTAAAATAAGGTTCCAGCTCAGCTGTCAAAGGGTAAAAACAGACGTGCCTTTGACCTGCTGTGGCCCATTTTGATCTGCTGAAGCCCAGGACCCACCTGCACCTGTGTGGAGATGCTGCCGGATATTGGGTCAGGATTACTATGGGCTGTGTTGGCGGCTAGCCCGGGCAGCGACCTCTAAAAATCTCTAAGGTCACAGCCCACTTCAAAATGGGCCATAACGGGCTAGCACGTAAAAATGGGGGTTAAATATGGAAATAAATAAATAAAAATACCCGTCCCAGGCCTGGGGCTACCATGGCTATGCTGCATTAGCCTCTATGGCTGTCCAACATGGTGGTTGGGGGGTGGGGAGACAGGGCGCTGGTAGCAGGGCGCAGGCAAGGCTGGCAGCCTGCATGTTTGTTGTGCTCCCAGCCCTACCCAGACTGTGCAACCAGCAGAACCGCTTCCTGATCACAGGCACGTCAGTTCAGTACCCCGACCTGACCCGTGCTGCGTCGCCTGTGATTTTTCTGCCCCAGGGCTGCCAGGGGAGCAGTCCTGCCGGCCATGCATCTCTTTTTATCCAAAGTCAATGACTTTCATTGATTTCAAAAGGGACTGGATCAGATCCACACTCAGTGCAAATAAAAACATGAAAAAGTAACAGGTTTTAGGATAAAGCGACAGCTAAATTGTCTGAGTTTCAATGTAGCTTATTTTTTAAATGATGACATTCACCAAAAGTGGAGAAGGAGAGTCAGTTATATATTACATGGCTAATGTAGCATCTAAAATAAAAAAAAATGCTTTTTTCAAATTGTTAAGTATTACACAAGTTAATCTTTCTTCCCATATTTTTGCAATGCAGGCAGTGGTTATGTATTAATTGTAGGACCATATTTAATATTCGGAAGGACTGATATCTCCTTTGAAAGTATCTTCAAAACTATATTTGAATGCATGTATTCTTCACCAGTACCATTTGAGTGACACCTTAATACCAAGGCCTTATTTTGTTAGCTGCTGGCCTAGCAATGAATATGAGCATAGAAGTATCCCAGACTACAGAAGTAATTTCTTCAGTTAAATGTAAGTACAGCTGAAGCTGAACGGAGGCATATGGTGAAGTGTCAGAAAATCCCATCCAGTTTACCTACTCTGAGCTGTACCATATGCGAAACAGTGACTTCTCCTCCTCTTGAAACTGAAAATCAAGACTACTTATGGCCAGGCACAGGACTTCAAATGGGTTTTAATCAGCTCAAATGTTTATTCCTATGCATGGCCTCTGCTTGAGTAGAAGCTTGGAATGCCAAAAAAAAATAAATCTAATGTCTAATCCTTAGACTAGAGAGTCAGACCTGATAGAAAGCTATTTTAATGTTTTGACAATAGTGCATCTGGGTCTTGCACATATCCACACTGCACTTGCCACAGGACACATGCAAGAAGAGGCAGCAAAATGATTTGTTACCTTTGCACTTCCCAATCTATGGGCAGCTGGGATCATATTTATCCCTAGTATTTTACTGTAGCCTAGGGAGAATTCTTGATTTACACTGGGTAAAAACAGACATGACTTTAGCCCACTCTGGCACACTTTGACTCATTGTGGCATGGGATCCTCTAGCATGTGTAAACACGAGCTCCCAGACATTGGTCCAGGATTGCCCTGGGGGATGTTAGTGGCTAGCTTGGACTGTGATGTCAGTAAATCTCCAAGGTCCCAGTCCAGGCTAACGGCTGCCTCTGCGGGCCAAAGTAGACCACAGCAGGCTAGCATATCTGTTCCGGCATGGCATACCGGCCCTGGGCTTGAGATGCCATGGCCAGCCACCATGGCTGTGCGTCATTAGTCACAATGGCTGTCCATCATGGTGTGGGACAGGGTGCTGGGAACAGGGTGTTGGTGGGGCTGGCCGCCCACATGTTTGTTTTGCTCCTGGCCCTATGGTGCAGGGTATCTTGGGCATGGAGGGTATCCATCTGGTGACTGATTTGGCTGGAGACAGATTGGGGCTGCTGCTGATATACCATGCACCTACCTGTATGGCAGCATCCCTACATGCCCTAGCTGAATTGGTGTCAGAGGTGGTCTTGCGATCTCCAAGGACTCTAGTCCTGGGGGATTTCAACATCCACACTGACGCCAATCTTGGGGGAGCGGAGTGTGAGTTCATGGCCATCATGACAACCATGGGATTGTTTCAGAGGGTTGTGGGCCTGACACATGATGTAGGACATACCCTTGACCTGATATTCTGCACTGGCCTTGAGGCGGGGGATCCGGTGGTGGGGGAATGTATTAATTATGGCATTGTCATGAACTGATCATTATCTCCTTCAGGCCAGTCTCCTGGCGCATGTCTGCTCCCAGAGAGGTGTAGAACCAGTTCAGTTGGTTCACCCCTGGAGACTTATGGAACCCAATCTCGATGACTGTTCACTCAATGACTTTGTTGCCTTGTGGAATACCTTGCTGACTGAGGCCATTGTTGACCAAACGGTTTCCAGGCGTCCACTTCCAGATTGCTGACGATGCAGGTCCCCTTGGTTTACAGAGGACCTGTGGCTGTGCAGGCAGCAAAGAGAGAGTTCTTTGCTATCCTCATAGCATCTGTGAAGTCACATCCAGTGGAATTTTTCTGGGTGGTGCAGAGGCTGGTCAGTCTAGCCTCCCTCCGCCTAGAACTGGAATCTTCCAGTGCCCGCTATGACATGTTTGTTGACTTTTTCTTGGATAAAATCACTCAGATTCACCATGATTTCGATGCTGCACTTATAACAAAGGGTGAACCTGAGGCAGTAGCCTTGTCTGATTATGGGATCAATTTTAGTGGGTGTCGCCCACTGATGCAGCAGATGTACTTGGGGTGGTTAGGGCCACTTGTTGAGAATTAGATCCATGCCCATCCTGACTGGTCAAGGCCTGCTGGGAGACACTAAAGCCATTCCCGTTGGGGCTTGTCAATGCCTCCCTTAAGGAAAGGAGGGCAGAGTGCTGAGCCACCTCAAAAAGGCAGTGATGCAGCCTCTGCTCAAGAAACTATCTCTTGACATTGACTCCCCTGCCAGTTATCAGCCAGTCTCTACCCTTCCCTTTTTAGGGAAGCTTATTGAACGGGTGGTGGCTCAGCAGCTTCAGGGGCATCTGGATCAGGTCAGTTTTCTTAATCCTTCACAGTCTGGCTTTTTTTCTGGGTTTGGCACAAAGACTGCGCTTGTGGCTTTGGTTGATGACCTGCACTGTGAATTAGATCAGGGCGCATTGTCCCTTTTAATTTTATTAGATCTGTCGGCAGCATTTGATACTGTTGACTATGAGATGTTGGCAGCCCGGCTGCGGGACCGGGATGGAGTGGGAGGAATTGTTCTTGAATGGTTCCACTCATTCCTGGCTGGGAGAAATAAGCGTGTGGTTCTTGGGGCATATACTTAATCTCCCCAGGACCTCACATGTGGAGTCCTGCAGGGTTCTATTCTGTCCCCCCTCCTGTTCAACGTGTACATGCAGCCTTTGGGTGAGATTGTGAGAGGGTTTGGCGTGCGTTGTCATCAGTACACCAATGATACACCTCTCTTTTTCTGCAGAACCAGATCCAGTAGTCTCAGTGCTCACCCAGTGCTTGGCGGCTGTGGGGGAATGGATGAGGGCAAGCAGTCTGAAGTTGAATCCCGACAAGATGGAGGTGATGTTTGTGGGTAGGTCTGAGGGGGTGGTAGCTCCTGTCATTGACATGGTTTGCCCCCCTTTAGCCACTCAGGTCCATAGTCTGAGAGTTCTCGATTCACAGCTCCACCTGGATTTCCAGGTGGAGGCAGTGGCAAGAGGATCATTTCACCAATTACATCTGGTGCAATGGCTACAGCCATATGTCTCAGACTCCAATCTGACCACCATAATCCTGGCCTTCATTACCTCTAGATTAGACTATTGTAACGCACTCTACGGGGGGCTACTCTTGGGAATGGTCTGGAGGCTGCAGCTGGTGCAGAATACGGTGGCCCATCTCCTAGCAGGGACAGATCATCATGAGCACATTACACCAGTGCTCTGTTCCCTACATTGGCTGCCCATTATCTTCTGGGCCCAATTCAAGGTGTTGGTAATGACCTATAAAACCCTAAATGGCTTGGGCCCTGCTTATCTGCGGGAACGCCTCAGGACCCTGGTCATATTGCGGCCCCTGTAGTCAGTCGGGGATGCCCAACTCAAAGTTCCCTGGGTTTCCTGGGTGGTGACGATGGGGAGCGTGTTCTCAGTGGCCACTCCTAGGCTGTGGAATTCCCTCCCAATGGAGATCCACCTGGCCCCAGACCTCCCCTCTTTCCAAAGACAATGTAAGACCTGGCTGTTCCACCAGGCCTTTGGAGAGGGAGACGGATAGGGTGAGGTGGGTTAAGGGAGGGGGGAAATTGGTTCTGCCTTTTTAGTATATTTTTTAGTATTTTTAATGAATTTTACATTATGAATGATTTATTTATGAATTGTTGATGGTGTGTATGAGCTGCCCCAAGCTGCTCTGTGAGCAGGAGGGTTGCAGGATAAAATAAATAAATAAATAAATACCCAGGCCATGTGGGGGGGGAGGGAGGGAGGGAGGAGGCAATGACTCCCCGGCCACGGGCACATCAGTTGGTGCCCCAGCCTGGGCCGTGTCACCTGCATCTTTCCGCCCCAAGGCAGTCCCACTGGCCACACCTCTGGTTTTTTACCCACTGACTCATAGTTGCTCTTTTGGGATCTTTATGTAGCCAGGAACAGTCAGAGCATGTGTATTCTGGCCACTCCCCCTTTTCTCCTTTGCACTGGGGTGAGAAATGTTTGGAGATAATGCCACAGAGCCAGTAGATGTCAGTTGGATGTTACCCTACCCGCGAACTTGTAAAATATACAAAGCAGGAGCCAAAGGTATGGCCCCAAGTTGTATTACTATACTGATCTACTATCCCATAGGCTCCCTTGTGGAACATTTTAGACAGGAAATATGCTATTGTAAGAGAGAATGAATCAGGGAAGAAAATATTTATGTCTAAAATGGTTTAGGATTTTGGATAATGATTAAGACATAATATTTGAAAGGTTGTGGGAAATTCGCTGCATGTATGTGGGAGACAAGTACTTGTTGCTTATGTACTTATTGTTTGTTTTAAAGTTGGGGAAATTTTGAATCGTGCAAGCTGAAGTCAGTGTTAAATTAAGAGCAGCTCTGAGCTGTAAAGTTCCAGTCTAGAACCAAATTTTCCCAGAGTTATTTTTTTCAGCTCAGGGTTCTGGTTTGGTCCTTTATAGAAAGCTGCCAGAACTCCAGAATCAAGACCAACATTTAAGGCCGCTTTTAACCGAGGTGCTGAAAAGTGCCTCCTGAGCCCTGCATTGAGAGAAAAGCTGCGTGGGGAGTGTTTATTTTTCAGGCTTTCAGAGCACGCCTCTTCAAAGCACCGCATCTCCAGCCGTCGCCGCTGCTGGCAACGGGTAGCACGTCACTTCCGGCAGCACGGGGAGCGTGTAAACACTCCCCACATGGCTTTTTTCTCAACGTGGGGCTCAGGAGGCGCTTTTCAGTGCCTGGGTTAAAAGCGGCCAAATTTGGGACCAGAATTTGCTGTTCTGTTTTGAGTCAAATAATAGTGTTGTAACAGGGTGGCCAGAAACCCCAGTCCAAACTGTCAGAGAGTATGCAAGGAGTGCCATTAGAAAACCTGCAAACAGCAATGTGGTAGCCCACAGCTGCCTCATTAGCTAGGAAGCCTGCCAATTAGTAATTAGTGATATAGGACGTGGCTGTAGTTTCCCCTCCTGATAGGAAAACCAATCAATAGTGAAGGAGGAGCATAAGAAAGCCAAGAACCAGCAACTGAGTGGGTAGATGCCTGAAGGAGCTGAATGTGGCTACTAAGCCAGATCACTTGGGAAGCCTCTTGACCAGTCTGGGAGATAATTTCTCCAA
>QEPC01009642.1:514390-524525 GCA_003113815.1 Sphenodon punctatus | reverse complement strand
AAGAATTCCAAGAGATTAGTGAGGCATGACTTCCCTTTGCTAAATCCATGCTGACTCTTTGCCATTAAGCCATGTTTATCAATATGTCCAGTGATATCTTCACAAAAATCCAAACAAGTAAGTTAAAATAAGCTTCAGTGCTCTAATGCACTTTGTCTTCCCTGTGAGCTTTTAGTGTCAACAGATCTATTAGGAACACTTGAAAAAGTCTCAAGGCAATTGATTCAACAACAGTTAATCTGTCACATCTAGCAGAGGCAGTTCTTTTTGGTGATAAGAATATATCGTCTGACATTATCAGGGAAACGAAGAAGGACGAATTGGTTCTATAAATCCCCTGAACATCTATTTGCTGCATGATTAATTTCAGGGCAAAGGTGTGCCAGTCAAACTGAAGAACAGAATTTTTTATTATTATTTATTTATATACATTTTTTATCCCACCCCTCCTGCCCATAGGGCAGCCCGGGGAGGCAAACAACAAGAATAAAACAATAAAACAATATTAAAAGTTAAAAATTTCTTTTATGCAGGGAAAAACACACACACACACACACCCTTGCCGAAAGCCTGGCAGAACAGCCAGGTCTTACATAAACGTTGAAATGACAGGAGAGTGGGGGCCAACTGAGCCTCCTCCAGGAGCGAATTCCACAGCACAGGGGTCAGCCACCGACAAAGACCTAACATCAGTGGCCACCCACCTTGCCCAGAAAACCTCCAAAAAGGCTCCCCCAGATGATCTCGAAGGGCGCACAGGCACATGGAGAGCGAGGCGATCCCGCAGATAAGCGGGGCCCAGGCTGTGAAGGGCTTTAAAAGTTAAAACCAGCATCTTGAATTTAGCCCAGTGCTTTATAGACAGCAGTAATCTAGCCTCGAGGTGATGAAGGCATGGATGACAGTGGTGAGGTCAGATATGGCCGAAGCTGCCGGACAAGATGTAACTGCCAAAACACACTCCCCAACACAGCCACAACCTGAGATTCCAAGCTGAGCAATGAATCGAGGAGCACACCCAGACTCCACACTTGAGAGACCATGGGAGGACAACCCCCCCGCCCCCAACAAGAGGAGATTAAGAACATAAGAAGTGCCATACTGGGTCAGACCAATGGTCCATCGAGCCCAGCATCCTGTCTCCAACAGTGGCTAATCACGGGGGCCTGGGAGAAGCACCCAACAGGTCATCATGCTATCCATTCCCTGTGGATTATCCCCAGGCTCCTGACAGTAAAGGGTTTTGTTCCCCAATCCTATCTTCCAGAAACTTGTCCAAACCTCTTTTAAACTCAGCTATACTGCTGGCCTTGACCACCTCCTCTGGCAGTAAATTCCACAACCTAATTGTACGCTGAGTGAAAAAATACTTTCTTTTGTTTGTTTTACTCTGCCACCTGTGAGTTTCATGGAGTGTCCCCTAGTTTTAGTACTAGTTGAGAGGGTAAATATCCGTTCCCTGTTTACAAGTTTCACACCACTCATGATTTTATAGACCTCTATCATATCTCCTCTCAGCCGTCTCTTTTCCAAGCTGAAGAGCCCCAACCTATCAAGCCTCTCCTCAACGGGTGTTGTTGATACGGGTACTCTCAATACCCTGGATCATTTTTGTTGCCCTTCTCTGTACCTTTTCTAGTTCGGCTATGTCTTTTTTGAGATGTGGCGATCAGAACTGCATACAATATTCAAGGTGTGGTCGCACCATTGATTTGTATAGAAGCATTTTGACCTCAGTTTTATTCTCTATTCCCTTGCGAATAATTCCTAACATTCTATTTGCTTTTTTGACCACCCCCAGGCCCCCCAAGCCTTCGCCCACTAACATCACCTCCGTCTTGTCAGGATTGAATTGCAGATGGCTCAACCTCATCCAAGTCCCCACAGCTGACAGGCACTGAGAAAACAAGGAGACTGCATGGCCTAGGTCGATGGAAAAAGAGAGGTAGAACTGAGTGTCATCAGCATACTGATGACACTGCATGCCCTGAAACCCTCTCATGATCTCCCCTAGCAGCTGCATATAGATGTTAAACAAGAGGGGGGACAAAATGTCACCCTGCGGGACTCCACACGTAAAGTCCCGGGGGGGAAGACGTACACTCCCCCAAGTCTACCTGGTGAGTTCTCCCGGCCAGGAATGAAGTAAACCAGTCCAAGACCGTTCCATCAATCCTGGCATGGTCCAGCAGGTGAGTCACCAACACCTCATGGTTGACTGTGTGAAATGCAGCTGAAAAGTCAAGCAGGACCAGTAAGGCCTGACGACCCTGGTCCAATGCCAGATGGAGATCGTCAACCAAGGCCACCAATGCAGTCTCTGTACCATACCCAGGCTGAAAACGAGGCTGAATGGGGTCAAGGAAACGGTGTGGTCCAGATGTTCGTGGAGCTGCCATGCCACAACCCATTCAATAAACCTCCCTAAAAGGGGAGGTTAGAGACCGACCGATAACTAACAAGAGCATCAGAGTCAAGAGATGGTTTCTTGAGCAGGGGCCTAACCACAGCCTCAATCAGGCACCCTGCCCTCCCGAAGGGAGGCTCTAACCACCCCAGCCAGCAACAGTCAGAACGTCTCCTGGCTGGCTATCACCAACCAGGATGGGCATGGATCTTGTTCACAAGTAGTGGCAAGAACAGATCCCAAAAAGGACTCCACATCGGCAGGCGACACCATCTGAAATCAATCCCACAAAACAGGACAGGACGGGGCATCCGTAGCCCCAAGATGATCCTCTGCATTAACTGTGGTACTGAAATGGTGGCGGATGCGAGCGATCTTATCTACAAAGTACTCAATAAACCAGTCACAGTGGTCACTGGATTGCTCCAGGTCCAGGTGGAGGCAGACAGGACTGACCAAGCCTTTCACCACCTGGAAAAAGCTCCATTGGACGTGACTTTGCAGATGCAATGAGGGCAGCAAATAATTGCTTCTTTGCTGCCTGCACCCCCACAGCATAGGCCTTTAAACTGCTCTTATGCTGCGATCGATCATACTCATTGTGAGTCTGGCACTACCGTTGCTCTAACTGCCTACTCTCCCACTTCATACACCGCAGGCCCTCAGTAAACCAAGGAGACCTGTGGGGGACTCGGGAGGGCAGCGGACGCCTGGGAGTCACTCTGTCAATGGTCTCGGACAACAAGGTGTTCCAGAAGTCTACGAGATCATCGACAGAGCAGGTGTCACGGTCCAGGGCAAACTCCCCCAGACCATTCCGTAACCAATCCAAGTCCATAAGTCTCCGGGGGCGGATCGACATGCGCTGACATGCGCCAGGATGCATGCCTTAAGGAGGTAATGGTAAGACCATGACAAAAGCTCCACCCCCCTAACTCCTACTAACTGACACCCAGCCTCAAGGCCGGTGCAGAAAACCAAATCCAGTGTATGTCCCTCCTCATGTGTGGGGCCACAGATGACTTGGGACAGACCCATGGCTGTCATGGAGGCCTTGAACTCATGCCTCACTCCTCCAAGATCGGTGTCAGCATGGATGTTAAAATCCCCCAGGACCACTAATCTAGGAGTCAAGAGGATCATGTCTGACACCAGATCAGCAAGAGCATGTGCCACCGGGCAGTTAGGTGCATGGTACACCAGCAGCACCCCTAATCTGTCCTCAGCCAAATCCAACACAAGATGGAGATACTCAACACCTGGTGGAGCCTGCACCGGATACCTCCTAAAAGATAATGCATCCTTGATAACAATGGCTACACCGCCTGTCATGAAGGAACATAGGGTCGCAAACGTGTGATACTGGCCTACACGTAGGCTACAAGCCTAGTAAATATGTAAAGCAAAAGGTTCAACATGTATGAAATGTTACAGTTGAGACCTGTAAAACTCGAGTCATGTACGGTAACACTGACGAAACTCCAGGAAATGGAAAGAAATAAAAGATTGTGGATTCACCCCAGACTGATAGACAGAAATCCATTGACTTGCAAATTAAGCTTCCTGTTTACCTGTTTGCCTGGGTTGCCTACGCGAGGAAACACACAAGCTCATGAACGGGAAAGCTCAAACAAAGGTATTTAAAGGGGAGAGACAAAGGAGAGACAGAGTCATCTTGAGTAATCTCATTTGCATCCTGGATCCTGTCAGCTAGCAAGGCTGGACGACATGCACTGAGACCAGGACTTTGATTTCTAACCTTAAGAACTGGAGCCTGGCCAACATCACCAAACTGGCTGTGTATGGACTAATTCTATGGACCTTTATAGGGTAAGATTCTAATCTAGGACCTCAATCAGTATAGATTAGGAATGCGTTATATTTACCTTAGATTTCTAGTTACCACTCTGTATCAACTATCTTGTTTATGTAAATCAATAAACTTTCTTCTTATCTTTATGAAGAAGAGTCTGTGTCTAACCTTGGAAACACAATGAGCTACAAGAGTTTTCAAGCTCTTGGGACCCCAGAGAGAAAGAGTCTGTAAACGGGAAGGATCGGACCCTTGGGTGACAAAGGGGTTGTCCTTGCTGCAGAATTGAATCAGCTAGAGAGAACAACTGATTCAAGTGGGCTGTAAGTGAGGGAAACTGAGTCACTCAAACCCAGTAAAGTAGGGGTGTGGACCTCAAACCCGTGACACCGCTCCCCCCCCATCCCTCCAGCTGAGGCGGATGCTGCACAGAGAACCCAGCTGGAACAAGCGCGGCCAGAATAGGAGTCCAGCCAGGTCTCTGTAATACACACGAGGTCGGCGTCCCACTCCGGGATTAACTCCCAGATGGTAGATGACTTATTGACAACTGACCTCATGTTCAGCAGCACCAAACCAAGGTCTGGGGCCTCCTGAGCCTCAACCCGCAGCCCACCCGTGTGGGAGGTTGAGAGGGGAACGGGCACAAGGCACTGCTCCCTCCTCACTGATGGAACACCCCTCCCCTTTGGACCATATCTCCCCTGACCTGTAACAGCCCTGATGGTTGTGGAAACCCTCGGAGAACTCTGTTAGACACCCACCCTCCATAGGCTGCCCTGACAGGCCAGCGAGAAGGACCCTCCCTCCCCCCTGGAGGGTTTCCCCTGCTCACACCAGGGGTTCCCCTCCACACCTCCCCCCTCCCTCTCCTGCCACAAGGGGGAGGCCACCAATCCCACCACCACCCCACCCCAAACCACCCAACCCACTACCCAAATTTCCCCACCACACACACACACACTGACAATTTACCACACAATAAATAACAGAGCCCTCCTAAGTGTCTTCACCCCCCCCCCCGGCTCCCAGTCAGGCAGGGGGCAGTCGAAGGCACACTCCGTCCAGCTGTCACTGTGCTGGGGCCACTTTAGAGAAGTTTTTGAGTGTCACCTGCTCTGTTGGTAATGCAGAGAGTTCAGTAAATTGTGGACCTCTAAGCTTAAACCAGTGAAGATTGAATTGCTTATCAGGACTCCATTAAAGAGCAGCATTTCTAGCAA
Source organism: Sphenodon punctatus (assembly GCA_003113815.1). NCBI lineage: Eukaryota > Metazoa > Chordata > Lepidosauria > Sphenodontia > Sphenodontidae > Sphenodon > Sphenodon punctatus. The sequence continues at coordinate 519,082 of QEPC01009642.1, read as the reverse complement.
AACTCCCTTTCTTTCAGAGTTGTAGGAAGTTCTCTCTTTCTAATTTAGTCTAGGTTCCACCCTATTCCATCTTCTGTAAGATGAAGATAGTTTAATAATAATGGCGTTATTTTTCACACACTCACTTTTTCTCAATTTTCTCCTTCCGGTAAATAGGTTTTAATAAGTGAGAGAGCGGGGAGAAGCCCAGGACTTTGAAGAACCATGGCTAAAAAAAATAAAAGTTTGTTTCAGTTTGAACATGTTTAGAAAACCAATATATATCATTGAATATGAAATTTTACTATTAAATTATTTTCACAATTTTTTTTCTAAATTGTCTTAATTGTAGACTACAGGACAAAATATGTAGGTAAATTTGCAATGTGCCTGTTAGCAATCTGGAGACAAGATGATTTGAATGATATGCCTGTCCTACCGTCTTCCATCACAGCCCCTACAGGTGGCTGGGGGTGTCCTCTTGCATGTTCCATCAGTTACCCTGGTCAGTAGGATGGGCGTGCTCAGGAGGGCATTCTCGGTTGCTGCCCCAGTTTTATGGAATTGCCTTCCTTGGAAGGCTCGCTGGATCCCTACCCTGAGCATCTTCTGGAGGCGGTGTAAAACTTTTTTGTTTGGTGGGCGGGGATGAGAGTTGGTTGGTCGTGGGGAAGGAGTGTTTTATTGTACGAATTTTTTATAGTATAATTTTTTATTCTTGTTTTAAAGCCGCCCTGAGCCCTTGTGGGAAGGGTGGTGCATAAATTTGAAAAATAAATAAAATATCTTTTACTGGACCAACTGGTGTTGGTGAAAATGAGCACACTTTTGGGCTACACAGGGCCCTCTCTCTGGCATGTAGCATAGCCAGTCAGACGCTGCATGCCAGAGGAAGGGCCCTGTGGTCTGAAAGCGTGCTCATTTTTACTGAGAGGAGTTGGTCCGATAAAAGAGATCATTCAAACCACCTTGTCTACATCTCCCTAGGCCCTTTTCTAATGGGCCCGGGGGGATGTGTGGGAAGGTGTGTTCCCAAGGACACCCACCCACCCCACCTCCACCCATTTCCACCCATGTAGCATTGGGCACTGGCGCCCGTTGCTCCATGTGTGGGTGATGGGTGGAGCGCAGGAGTGCGTGCGCACCCCCAACCACTGCCCACAGCATTGCCACGGGCACCCACTGATCCCAGCCCCACCTGCCACGGTGTTCGCACCAGTGCTCCCCACCTCCGTCCGCACACACATGTGCAGGAGGGAGGCGTCCATGTGGAAACAGCCTTTGTCACTTGGGACTAACATGGTAACCACACAGTCTCTCTGTTACCAATCTCTAAGCTTCAGTCTGCCTTTTTGTTTAATGAGTAATAACATTCAATGACTCTGCTTGCACATTTTAGAAAAGAAAGAGCAACACATCTATAATGAATGATATATATTTAAATTTCCAAAATGTGAAAACATGACACATGTGAATGAGAAAACAATGGCTGCTATTATAGCTCTCAGGTTACCCAATCAACAGAATGTTTACTGCTTTTGTAAGTGGACACAGAAACATTTTCTCTGATTTCTTCAAATATAAATCCAGTAATCATCTCTTTCCCTGGTTGTTATCAGTGCAACATGATGGGTCACAGGGAGGGGTGAGTGAATTATTTCAAGATGGATGCCTAATTGTGGATAAATCCACCTGCTGGAAGTGCTAACTAATTGTAACGCCTGGTACCTTTCCCAAGAAACTAACCTTGTCATCAACTCCACAGCTGCACCAGCTGGCTGGCTCAGGTCCAGCATTTTCATGGTTCTCCAGATGGTTGAGAGTATGTGTAGATACCAGATAATGTGTGGAAATTATTTATGAGAACTTCCATGAAATGAATTTCACAAAACTTTCTCAAGCTGCCCTTAAGGGTTTCATTAAAACTCTCTATACATTCAACACAGAACATAGCAACCAAATACCAGCCTTATTTTCCCCTTTGAAAAAATCTAAGCTTGTGGTTTCTTCGACAGAGTCCTTCCCATCTATTGGTGTCTGCTTAACTGCTTTATCTGTCATAAATAATGAAGCATTAGTTTCCATGGTCTTATGGTTGGACTCCCATGACTGCATGAGAAATAATGACACACGACAGAAATTTAGCTCTTTCACAAAGCAACTTCTGCTTAATTACTATGCTCTGAGAATTTGAGTGACAAATATACTAGCCATCTAAACCTTAATGGTTGCACTGATGTAGGGTTATCAGGCTTTGGAAGCCTCAAAGAAGGACACCCCACATGCTACCTGCTACTAACCCAATTTGCATAAATATGTATAATGTGACATTAACATAAATGAACTACTCAGGGCCACCATCTGGTCCCCCCTCCAACCTGACACAGTCCCCTCCCCAACACACCTACAGATGGGACACACACACACACACACACACACTTTCGCTCTCTTTCTCTCTGACCTTCACATGCACACTCGTGCTATGGTGTAGGCAATTCCATGCTTCATCCCCTCAGAGTATGGAAGCAAGAGGCAATCCTCAACAGAATGGTGGGATAGCTAGGGAAGAGTGTCCAACTACTATGTGAACAGAAATTCCACCTATTCAAAGTCACTCCTTATAGCACAGGGTGGGGGGAGCTACTATGAAGTACTGTCCCTCACATCACATCTTGGGGTAAAAACAGATGAACCAGTGGTGAGAAACCTCCCTGGCCTGATTCGGGGAGGAGAAACTGCAACTGCCACTCACCGGGGCAGGAAGGGGCACTGACCAGATGTGCCTGAGACCCCTGGGGGCCAAAGAGCCATCCCCCCCCCCGCTCCTGAGTAGGGCAAACACAACAAATGTGCAGGTGGCTGGCCCTGCCCCCACCCTGCTCCCAGCACCCCCTGCCATGACGTGCAGTCATGGTGAATGGCTATTATGATTATGATTTATTAAGCATGTATATAGCGCAAGCAACGTACCTGGCACTTTACAATTTAAAGAAAGAGACACGGTCCCCACCCTAGCAGGTTTAGAATCTAAACGAGACAAGGGCAGAGGGGGGACAAATGGGGGGAAACAGACGAAGAGACAAGGATACATAAACTCATGAGGTCTCAGGTGCATGTGCTTGGTTTATTTATACAGGTGTACTCACTCATTTAATGTTACACAAGATACGATGATTCAGGATAAGTCAGCAAGGGGAACAAGGAGACAGGGAAAGCTTGATGGAAGAGGTGGGTCTTGAGGAGGGAGGGAGGAAGCCAATCGAACGTGTTCAGAGAGGGAGTTTCAGGCATGGGGGGCTGCCAGGGAAAAGGGGCGGATACGTTTAGAGGATCAGAGAAGCTGTCAGCAGGCGAGGGTGGTGGCAGAGGAGAAATGAAGCTCCCTGACAGGAGTGTAGTGGAAAATGAGTGCTGAGAGATGGGGGGGGAGCAAGGCCATCAAGAGCCCTGTAGATAAAAGCCAGGAGTTTGTGCAGAATGCATTCAGGAGGAGGGAGCCAGTAGAGAGAGAAGAGATGGGGCTGTACGTGGTCAAGGTGGATGACGTCGGCAACAGAGTTATGAACAGAAATGAGAGGAGCAACATGAGACCGAGGAAGGCCAGTGAGAAGGAGGTTGCAATAGAAGTGAGAAGGAGGTTGCAAAGAGAGAGAGGAAGGTCAGGGGGAGGGGGAGATGAGGAGTTCGGTTTTAGCCATGTTAAGTTTGAGCTGACAATGAGTCCTCCGGCAGAAATGTCAGAGAGGCAATTAGTGAGGTGAAACTAGATAGAGGAAGAGAAGGGGGTGGGGTGGAGAGAGAGAGTTGGGTATCAGCAGTGTACAGATGGTACTGGAAGCCATGAGATTTGATGAGTTTGCCTAGGGACAGAGTGTGTAGAGAGAAGAGGGCCAAGGATGGAGTCTTCAGGAACTCCAACCAAGAGGGGAAGAGAAGTAGAGGAGGCACCAGAAAGAGACACGTTGAAGTGGAGGAAGTCAAGTAAGAGAGAGTGGTCAATAGTGTCAAAAGTAGCAGAAAGATCGAGGAGGACAAGGATGGAGTAGATGCAACTGGATTTTGCTAAGAGAGGGTCATTAGCTATTTTAGGAAGAGCAATCTCAGTAGAGTGGACGGAAGGCAGCTAGATTGGAGAGGGTCAAGGGAGGAGTTGGCGGAGAGGAGGTCAAGACAACAGAAGTACATGGCATTTCCAGGAGCTTAGAGACAAAAGGGAGGGAGTAGGGATGTGCAAACACAGTTCGGAAGTTTGGAGTTCGGCCTGAACTCAGCCAGTTGGGACGTCCGAACTGAATATCAAAACCCCCGAACAGTTCGGGTGTGTTCAGGTGGCAACCCTGGCAGGCAGGCCCAGGAAGGTGTGTGTGTGTGTGTGAAGCTTAGGAGCAGACTTCCTGGCCCCAGGTGTGGAGAGAGACTTGGACTAGCAGCCAGCCTGCCCAATCACCATCCCTCTTTTCCTCAGACCACTGGCTTCGCAGTCTGTGATTGGCCACGGGCTAGGCTGCACAGAGCCAATGGGACTTGTGGTAAGGCGGGCGCAGCAAGTAACAAAAGTAATTGCCCTCCCCCCTTTCAACTCCTTCTGAGCTATTATTATTATTATTATTAACAAACATTTATATAGCGCCAGCAGTGTACATGGCACTTTACAAAGTAATAAAATAGACACGGTCCCTGCCCCTAGGGCTTACAATCTGAGCGACAGGAGCT
>QEPC01009642.1:480588-512394 GCA_003113815.1 Sphenodon punctatus | reverse complement strand
GAGAGAGGGGGTAGAGAGATAGAGTTGGGTGTCATCAGCGTAGAGATGGTATTGGAATCCGTGGGAGGCAATAATTTTGCCAAGGGACAGGGTGTACATAGAGAAGAGGAGAGGGCCAAGGACAGAGCCTTGGGGGACCCCAACCGAAAGGGGAAGGGAGGAGGAGGAGAAGTTCTAAAACCTATGGAACTAAATATTCCATTTAGTTCCATAGGTTTTAGAATAGTTAATAGCAGTTAGAGTTAGTGTAGATATGTATAATATTAGATTACAAATTTGAATTAAAAAATATAAAATCTTCCAGTGCATTCTTGGGTGGGAGAAATGGAGAAGGGAAGCAGGAGAGGCCGGTCTGGTGCCCATCAGGCAGGCAATGGGGCACGTGGCAGAGGTGGCAGGGGCCATGCTGGCAGATTAGCAGGCGTTAACAGCAGCCTGAGCCCATCACCATGCCCCAAACTGCACAGGCCTGATTTTGGCAGACAGGCTTCAGAGACTCCCAGCAGTGGCACTAGGGGTGTGGTTCGGCATCGCCTCCTGCCAGCGTCCTCCACTGCCATGCAGAGCACTGGAAGGCCTGCAGTCCAGAAGGCTGTGGCTGTCTCTTCTGCGGCTGTCTGCTGGTTCATGGGTGCTCTGCCCTAGCAAATCCAAATGTGCCCACGCAATCCTGGTGCTGCCATCTGCTGCTGTATGGGAGCTCTTCCCTGGGAAATCCTACCATCCTGGCTCCATGGGTGCTGCGCACAGGCAAATCATGCTGCTGCCATCTCTGCTGTTTCATGGGTTCTGTGTCCTGGCAATCCAATGTCTGCTGCTGCTGCTGATGCCACCTCTGCAGTGCCAAAGGCTTTGTGCCTTGGCCATCCAATCTATGCTGCTGCTGCTGATGCCGCTTCTGTTATGCACAAGTACTATGCCCTGGCAATCCAATACCTGCTGATGCCAATGCTGCCTCTGCTGTGCCATGGGTTCTGAGACTGGGCAATCCAATGTCTGCTCCTGCTGCCACTGCTGCCTCTGCTGTGCCATGGGTTCTGTGACCGGGCAATCCCATGTCTGCTCCTGCTGCCTATGCTGCCTCTGCTGTCTGTGCCATGGGTTCTGTGCCCAGGCAATCCAATGTCTGCTGCTGCTGCCAATGCTACCTCTGCTGTCTGTGCCATGGGTTCTGTGCCCAGGCAATCCAATGTCTGCTGCTGCTGCCAATGCTACCTCTGCTGTCTGTGCCATGGGTTCTGTGCCCAGGCAATCCAGTGTCTGCTGCTGCTTCCAATGCTGCCTCTGCTGTGCTATGGGTACTGTGCCCTGGCAATCCAATGTCGTCTGCTGCTGCCAATGCTGTGCCATGGGTACTATGGCACGGCAATATAATTTTTTCTGTTGCCACTGCTGCCTCTGCTGTGCCATGGGTACTGTGCCCCGGCAATCGAATTTCCACTGCTCTTGGCTCTGCTGATGCAGCCTCTGCTGTGCCACAGACTCTGTGCCCTGGCAATCCAATGTCTGCTGCTGGTACTGCACGTCAGCCATTTGCTCCTCAGTGTTGTAGATGGGCATAGCTTGGATGAGTGGATGGGCGGGTGGGGGCTGAGTGTCCACGAGATTCACCACCGGGCAAGACTTGTCCAATTTGCAGTAGAGTTTCTTGAGCTCGGTCGAGTATGATGCCAGCCTGCAACACCAGGCCAAGTAGGGGTGCCAGCCACCAAGCCCTGGCTGGGCCTTTGCCACTGCTCTGCCAATGCAATTAACAAGTAACAAAAGTAATTGCCCTCCCCCCTTCCAATTCGTTCTGACCTAGCCACTGATCCAGTCAGCAGGCATTGTCAGAATTCTCCCTCTCCCAGCAGTTTTTGTTCCTCCCAATTCATTAACATCCTCCTCCTACTTCACCCATTTACACACATTTACCTTTATAGTTTCATTTATTTAGTTTAGATAGATTTAGGTGTTATAACCAGCATCAAGAAGCAGCCACTCCAGTCCCAGGACCCACCATCAGGGTTCTGGGGCCTACATTACAGACAGGGAGGGTTGTCATTCCACTTCATCCAGAAGCAGCCACTCCAGTCCCAGGACCCACCATCTGGGGTCATCATTCCACTGACGGGGAGCTGTCATTCCACCGCATCAAGAAACAGCCAGCCACTCCAGTCCCAGGACCCACCATCAGGGTATTGGGGCCTACGTTACAGGCAGGGAGGGCTGTCCATCCATGTCCTCTAGAAACTGCTACTCTAGTCCCAGGACCCACCATCAGGGTTCTGGGACCATCATTCCGCTCACAGGGAGCAGTCATTCCACCGTATCAAGAAACAGCCAGTCACTCCAGTCCCAGGACCCACCATCAGGGTTCTGGGACCTATGTTACAGTCAAGGGGAGCCATCATTCCACCGCATCAAGAAACAGCCACTCCAGTCCCAGGACCCACCCTCAGGGTTCTGGGGCCTATGTTACAGGCAGGGAGGGCTGTTGTTCCACTTCATCCAGAAGCTGCCACTATAGTCCCAGGACCCACCATCAGGGTTCTGGGGCTGTCATTCCACTCACAGGGAGCTGTCATTCCACCACATCAAAAAACAGCCAGTCACTCCAGCCCCAGAACCCACCATCAGGGTTCTGGGGCCTACATTACAGGCAGGGAGGGCTTTCCATCCACGTCATCCAGAAGCTGCCACTCTAGTCCCAGGATCCACCATTAGGGTTCTGGGGTCTACGTTACAGTCACGGGGAGCCATATACCACTGCATCAAGAAACAGCCACTCCAGTCCCAGGACCCACCCTCAGGTTTCTGGTGCCTACGTTCCAGGCAGGGAAGGCTATCCATACACGTCATCCACATCATCCACATCATCCAGAAGCAATAGGGGTGCTGCTGCTGCTCAGCCTGCTGCTGGTGCTGCTACTGCTAGGGCTGTGGGCAGGAATAGACTCCGCCAGCTGAAAGGGTGGCTGCGCCCACTCCCACCATCCCCAGGGGTGTCCTGCTGCTGCGCACTCTCAAGAGCCCTCTCTGACTGACAGACCCTCTCCACCATGTCACCCTTCTAGTGGCCATAGAGCGGTGTGTGATGTGCCACACTGCCCTTGACCCTGAGGTCCAGCATGGTTGCCAACACATATTCCTCCCACTGTGGGAGTGCATCGAACCATGCCTTCAGCCCTGCCTTCAGCTGCTGCACCAGGGCAACCGCCTCAGCCACCAGCTTCTTGCCCTGAGGGCCACAATTCTGCCCCTGGAGAATCTCATCCAGCCTCCTGAGGAGACTCTGAACCAGAGGGGTCACCTGGCTGATTGTGGCCATGGAGGAGCATATGGTCTCCGTCATGGCCAGGAACGATCTGAGAACAAAGACCGTGTGAGTCAGGATCTCCCATTCTGCCCCATTGTACCCTGGAGGTGCCCCGCTGTCCGTCACCAGTTGAATCTGATGCAAGGCTCGAGCATCAGGAACGTAGAATTCCACCTGGTAGACACATCCTGCAGCAGCTGGTGCACTGGAGAGCCTTGCTCTGCCTGCTCCGCCTGGAGGAGGTCGCTACCCTTCACACTCCAGTTAAAGAAACCGGCCAGCTTCCTCCCCCGCTCGATCAGGGAGCTACAAGTGCCAGCCCCAGCCCAGAGTATCCCTGACCACTAGGTGAAGGGTGTGTGTGGCACAAGGGATGCTGGTGAAGCCCCCCTCGCAGACTGCCCTCAAATATGTTGGCTGCGTTGTCACTCACCACGCATCCCTTGCTGAAGGGCGTACCTGGCGTGACCCATCGAGGGCTGCCTCGATGTTCTGAGCAGTGTGGGGGGACACCCATGACTTCCGCCTGAATCAGGGCCCACCTATACCCTACTAGAGCCTTGGCTTACTCAGGTTACTCACCAGATCCATCTACTGGGATTCTCCCCCGAGGTTGGGGGAAGGTTGGCTCCAAGGTATTTAAAATACTAGTTCGCCAGAGGATTGGGGACCAACTTCGCCAATTGGAAGGGGTCCTGCTAGGCGCACAGAAGGTTGCTCCAGGAATTGTCTCCCCTGATGTGACACGTTTAGAGACCTCTTATCTTTTTAGGTGGCTCGATCCAATAAAAAGAACACATTTACCAGGCTTCTCACACACACCTTTCCTTCTTCCTCATTGGAGGGAAGATATCAAGGTATCCCGCATGAGCAGCAGAGATGTCCTTTGTGTAATAGTGGCAAGGAAGATACGGTTCTTCACATTCTTCTTGAGTGCCCCGCTTTGTCGGGGCTAAGAGTCAAGTCTTTGAGTGCTGTCATCCCTGCTTCCCTTGGGACCCCCTGGACCAAGATTACTTGGATTATTGCTCAGTCCCTATGACTCTTCTATGACGAGGGCAGTGGCAACTTTTGCTCATCAAGTTATGATCTTTTGCGATCATGTCCTTTTGAAAGATGTGAGTCTTAGACTGAATCTCCTCTAAGAGCCCAAGTGGGGGGTCCCTTATGGTTTGAAGATCACTGCTGGTTGTTTGATACCACCTTTTGAGATGCAAGGTCTCTACTCCGATGTATTATGGTTTAGCTCCCATAAATTGTTTGTAAATGAGTATCTGGACAGGTACTGGTATATTTTGGGGGGGGGGAAATCTATCCGGGAAATGTTTTATAGGTTGCTGTCCTTGTGGATATAGCGTATTGATATTGATATATTTTATTTTGTTTTAATTATATTGTTTTGTGATAGCTGAAGCTAAACAATAAAAATATACATACAATGCTACCCTGCTTTGGAACCCCTCCTGCCACTGCCAAATGCTGCCTCTGGGTCCTGCCCCAGTGCGCTGTCACTGCCAAGTAGGTGTGCAGCGCATTTCTGCTTGACCACAGGTCGGTTGTGAAGTGGAGGATGACACTCCCAGCCCCTGCCAGCTACTCCCTCACCCGCTCCTTTAAAGCCCGGTACAAGGCTGGCACCACTTGCTGGCTCAGGGTGGTGCATAAGGGTAGCTAAACTGGGGGGGGGGGAGCAGGAAGCCAAGCGGGTGCCTAAACCCCATGTCACCGACCACCGAGAAGGGCTGCCCATCGAGCGCAATCATTTCCCCCAATATGCGCATGGCTTGAAAGCCACACCACCCTCCACGTCNTTCTGGGGCTGTCATTCCACTCACAGGGAGCTGTCATTCCACCACATCAAAAAACAGCCAGTCACTCCAGCCCCAGAACCCACCATCAGGGTTCTGGGGCCTACATTACAGGCAGGGAGGGCTTTCCATCCACGTCATCCAGAAGCTGCCACTCTAGTCCCAGGATCCACCATTAGGGTTCTGGGGTCTACGTTACAGTCACGGGGAGCCATATACCACTGCATCAAGAAACAGCCACTCCAGTCCCAGGACCCACCCTCAGGTTTCTGGTGCCTACGTTCCAGGCAGGGAAGGCTATCCATACACGTCATCCACATCATCCACATCATCCAGAAGCAATAGGGGTGCTGCTGCTGCTCAGCCTGCTGCTGGTGCTGCTACTGCTAGGGCTGTGGGCAGGAATAGACTCCGCCAGCTGAAAGGGTGGCTGCGCCCACTCCCACCATCCCCAGGGGTGTCCTGCTGCTGCGCACTCTCAAGAGCCCTCTCTGACTGACAGACCCTCTCCACCATGTCACCCTTCTAGTGGCCATAGAGCGGTGTGTGATGTGCCACACTGCCCTTGACCCTGAGGTCCAGCATGGTTGCCAACACATATTCCTCCCACTGTGGGAGTGCATCGAACCATGCCTTCAGCCCTGCCTTCAGCTGCTGCACCAGGGCAACCGCCTCAGCCACCAGCTTCTTGCCCTGAGGGCCACAATTCTGCCCCTGGAGAATCTCATCCAGCCTCCTGAGGAGACTCTGAACCAGAGGGGTCACCTGGCTGATTGTGGCCATGGAGGAGCATATGGTCTCCGTCATGGCCAGGAACGATCTGAGAACAAAGACCGTGTGAGTCAGGATCTCCCATTCTGCCCCATTGTACCCTGGAGGTGCCCCGCTGTCCGTCACCAGTTGAATCTGATGCAAGGCTCGAGCATCAGGAACGTAGAATTCCACCTGGTAGACACATCCTGCAGCAGCTGGTGCACTGGAGAGCCTTGCTCTGCCTGCTCCGCCTGGAGGAGGTCGCTACCCTTCACACTCCAGTTAAAGAAACCGGCCAGCTTCCTCCCCCGCTCGATCAGGGAGCTACAAGTGCCAGCCCCAGCCCAGAGTATCCCTGACCACTAGGTGAAGGGTGTGTGTGGCACAAGGGATGCTGGTGAAGCCCCCCTCGCAGACTGCCCTCAAATATGTTGGCTGCGTTGTCACTCACCACGCATCCCTTGCTGAAGGGCGTACCTGGCGTGACCCATCGAGGGCTGCCTCGATGTTCTGAGCAGTGTGGGGGGACACCCATGACTTCCGCCTGAATCAGGGCCCACCTATACCCTACTAGAGCCTTGGCTTACTCAGGTTACTCACCAGATCCATCTACTGGGATTCTCCCCCGAGGTTGGGGGAAGGTTGGCTCCAAGGTATTTAAAATACTAGTTCTCCAGAGGATTGGGGACCAACTTCGCCAATTGGAAGGGGTCCTGCTAGGCGCACAGAAGGTTGCTCCAGGAATTGTCTCCCCTGATGTGACACGTTTAGAGACCTCTTATCTTTTTAGGTGGCTCGATCCAATAAAAAGAACACATTTACCAGGCTTCTCACACACACCTTTCCTTCTTCCTCATTGGAGGGAAGATATCAAGGTATCCCGCATGAGCAGCAGAGATGTCCTTTGTGTAATAGTGGCAAGGAAGATACGGTTCTTCACATTCTTCTTGAGTGCCCCGCTTTGTCGGGGCTAAGAGTCAAGTCTTTGAGTGCTGTCATCCCTGCTTCCCTTGGGACCCCCTGGACCAAGATTACTTGGATTATTGCTCAGTCCCTATGACTCTTCTATGACGAGGGCAGTGGCAACTTTTGCTCATCAAGTTATGATCTTTTGCGATCATGTCCTTTTGAAAGATGTGAGTCTTAGACTGAATCTCCTCTAAGAGCCCAAGTGGGGGGTCCCTTATGGTTTGAAGATCACTGCTGGTTGTTTGATACCACCTTTTGAGATGCAAGGTCTCTACTCCGATGTATTATGGTTTAGCTCCCATAAATTGTTTGTAAATGAGTATCTGGACAGGTACTGGTATATTTTGGGGGGGGGGAAATCTATCCGGGAAATGTTTTATAGGTTGCTGTCCTTGTGGATATAGCGTATTGATATTGATATATTTTATTTTGTTTTAATTATATTGTTTTGTGATAGCTGAAGCTAAACAATAAAAATATACATACAATGCTACCCTGCTTTGGAACCCCTCCTGCCACTGCCAAATGCTGCCTCTGGGTCCTGCCCCAGTGCGCTGTCACTGCCAAGTAGGTGTGCAGCGCATTTCTGCTTGACCACAGGTCGGTTGTGAAGTGGAGGATGACACTCCCAGCCCCTGCCAGCTACTCCCTCACCCGCTCCTTTAAAGCCCGGTACAAGGCTGGCACCACTTGCTGGCTCAGGGTGGTGCATAAGGGTAGCTAAACTGGGGGGGGGGGAGCAGGAAGCCAAGCGGGTGCCTAAACCCCATGTCACCGACCACCGAGAAGGGCTGCCCATCGAGCGCAATCATTTCCCCCAATATGCGCATGGCTTGAAAGCCACACCACCCTCCACGTCCTGCAGCTGCCAATGGACTTGGCAGCTGCCCCCACCCCAGCTCCTCCATGGTGCACTGACACTTCTGGGCCTCAACTGGCTGCTGCACCACTGACAGCGCTGATGGGAGGGGCAGAACATGGTGGTGACAGTTCTCAGAGGGACATGTGGCCGGCCCTGTCCAAAGTGGCCAAGGGTCTGTTGTCCTGACCACCAACGAGTGTCCCCAGCGAGTGGGTGTTCAATATGATGGGGGGCATTTGCTCACTGCACCGCCTGAGACTGGGGGCCAAGTTGGTGGAGCAGTTGCTTTTCATCAAGTTCAACCTTCCGCTGATGGTATTCCCAGAGCTGCCCCTGGACACGAATTGATGGTGCAGTGGCACACGCCATCCCATGCCAGGGGCAGTCTTGGGACGGGGCTCCTCCTCAAACTGGGCTGCTGCTGCTGAGGTGGTGTCCCTTCCTCCCACTGCCCAGCACCCACCCTGCCTCTCTCTCTCTCTCGCACTACACGGCCTCGGCTGGCCTATCTGACTGACCTCATGATGCCGGGTGCCGGTGGCATTGGGAAGCTGTAAGCCTGCCAGCGGGCCTCTGGTTAGATGATCTCGGTCTGCCTATCTGACTGGCTCTCTCTCACTGCACAGTCTTCGCCAGTCTATCTGAGTGCCCTGCCAAGGTCCCAGGCTGCCTTCCCTACTACCTCTCATGCACGCTGCCTATCTGCCCGCCCTGGTTGTCAACCTCGAACCCTGCCTCAGCCTGCCTTCCGCTGCTCATGCCACACTGCCTGTCTGCTGCTGCCTCTGCTGTGTCATGGGTTCTGTGCCCCGGAAATCCAGTGTTCGCTTCTGCTGCCTCTGCTGTGCCATGGGTTCTGCTACCGGGCAATCCAATGTCTGCCACTGCTCCACTGATGCCTGGCAACCTGCAATGCCTAGCCAAGTAGGAGTACCAGGCCAGCCACCAAGCCCCAAGCCTTCCCAGCCTCTGCTGCTGCCACTGGGTCTCAGCCAGCCAGCCATGGTGCCATGGGCACCCCCAGGGGCCAAGTGCCGAGCCTGCCTGCTCAGGCAACCCAGGGTGCCAAGCCCCAAGCCTTCCCGGTCTTTGCTGCTGTGTCTCTGACGGCCTGCCATGCCCCCACGGGCACCCCTGGAGTGCCCCAAGCATCCGCCATGTCTGAACTTTCCAAAAATTCATGGGGGGGGGGTCTGAACTCCACAGGACCAAACCCACAAATCCGAACTAGGTTTTCAGACCGAGCGGCCAAACATCCGAACCCTGTTCTGTTCACACATCCCTAGAGGAGAGAGATGGGATGGTAATTAGAGGGATTGGAAGGATCAAGGGTAGACTTCTTGAGGATAGGAGAAACAGTGGTGTGTTGGAAGGCAGAGGGAAAGGAGCCAGTAGACAGGGAGAGACTGACTATGTGCAGGAGGGATGGGGAGACAGTGGGTGTGATAGAGTTCAGGAGATGAGAAGGGATCAGGTCAAGGGGACAAGTGGAAAGGTTTGAGGTGGAGAGCAGGGAGGTGATTTCCACTAGGGGGAATGAGGACTGGGGGGAAGGGGAGGGGAGGAGAAGGGGGAAAGCAAACCGGGGATGGAGAAGAGTGGGAAGCAATATCAAGGTGGAGATTCTCTATCTTATTGGTGGCCCGTGCCCCATAGCAGGAAGAGGTGGGGCTGAACAAATGTGTGGGCCCACATTAGCCCATGTGGGCAGCTCTTGTCCCAGGATTTTCACCTGGAATTGGGCCCAGGGCACATCCCACGCCAGCTGCCTACATGCCCCGAAGCAGTTACAGGTCAACATCTGGTGGTGGGGTAACAGACGAGCAGGTGAGTCCTGGGCCAATTCAGGTCACCATCTCATCTTTTTACCCTTAAAGAGGCAGTGCTATATTTTATTTATCTGTCAATCAATATTTCATATCCCACCCCCTCCTGCCATAAGCAGCTCGGGACAGCTTACAATGTGAAAATAAACATATCATAAAATCCATACTTTAAAATGTTGCATATAAAATTATACCAGTCCATAACCAACAAAAGGCGGTCCCACAAATTAAGAAACTCCCCCTAGCTACCCCCACCCCCACCCCCTCCCACCAAAAACCTGACGAAACAGCCAGGTTTTGCACTGACAGTGAAAAGGAGGGTCCGGGGACAGGCAAATCTCTGCCAGGAGGGATTTCCACAGCTGCGGCGCTACCACAGAGAACGTCCTCTCCATCGTTGCCACCCATAGAACATGGGGAGCTTCAAGAAGGGCACTCCCTTTCTGTCCAATGTGGTCTAAGCTCATTGGCATAATTATACATACGTATAACCGTACATTCTAGAAAGTGTCAAATTCATCTTACATTGGTCTTCTGAGTCACCTCATAGCATCCTCTATCAATATTCTTATGGACAGAGACAGCCTGACGGGGATGAGACACAAACAATTCCTGTTCCCAGAACTAGATCAGGCTGACCGTGGGCGTATTTCTATAGTCACTGAATGATGTTCTTATTTCCATGCATTTCTGACATGAGTTCAGGTCTGAGCCAGAGTTTGGTAAACTGAAGTGACCCATACCCAACTGCTTATATCCTATGTTCTAGTTAAAATCTAGAAGGGTATGGTACATCTAGAGCCAGAGTTCATGAATTAACCCAGACTACCTCCACCCTCCCCTGTTGCAGAGTCTCCATCTCCCTAAATCACGGTTGCCCCTTCTCCCATGTCCCCCCTCAGCCTGAAACTTTCTCTCTGAAGACATATGCTGTCTTCCATCCCTCCCTAGGGCTGTGCATTCAGATTTGGATACAAACAGAAACAAACGCAAAAAAAAGCCCTTTGGGGCGCTTGTATTCAAAACATGCAAAAATGTCCTGCAATTTTCAGGTGCTTTGTGTCTCTCAATTTCCACTTCTGGTCTGATGTTTTTAATTGGTGGTCTAGCAGTTTGGGCAACTTTCAAGATGCATAGTATGTTGTGCTGGTCAGGGGAGAGTTTAGCCCCAACAACGGTGAACTATAGGAATGGATTGGGGTTTGATTTAGGTTTACTTGTTTTGATCTTTGAGTGCTTTGGGGTTTGTGGGCTTGGCCTGTTTCTACAGACAGATGGCAGCAAATTTACACCCAGGGAACTGGATGGGACAGGGCAAAGGTCCAGAAGAGCTTGGTGCTCTTGAGCACCAATATGACCTCCTTGCACAGCCCTACTTTAAAACCCTTCTAAAAAAAACTTATTTCTTCTGTCAGGCTTTTCTTAGCTTTTGATCTCCACAGACTGCTCCCTGATGCCGCATCTACTGTTCTGTCATTCAGGGTCTCCTTCTCCCCTGTAACTAAGGTTGTTTGCCCACTTTACACAATTATATGTTAATTTCTATCTTATGTGAGATCTTTATAGCTTGTACATGCGCCTTTTTTCAGTTGGCAGGGAAATTTATCTGAGTTTCATCATGGATGTCAGGGTATGGAAATCTAGCTCTGACACTAATGTGAGTTTTATTTAACGTTAAATTGGAATGTGTGCTTGCGGTTAATTTAACATTAGCTAAATTCACGGTGAAAGTAGAATGTCTGGAGGCTCATGTTATTTGCAATGCCCCGTTCATCCTTGTTAGAGAGTGCTGGGGAAGCATGTGTGTGTCAGGCTGTGCTGAGTGCAGTGGGAGTGTCTTGCATGCTGATAAGAGAGGGCTGGCTTCCTCAAGCTGGAAGCAGAGGAAATCAGAAGGGAAAGTGAGCAAGGCGCTGCCGTAGCTGCTTGTGCACTCCCTCCGAACTGCCTGGATCTAGCCCCCAGGAGGAAGGTGGGACCTTACGCTGCCAGCAGGAGCAGCAGGGAAGAATGAGAAAGGACTGCCTGGGTAGTAGCAGAGGAGGAGGGCAGGCTGCCAGTCCAGCCCTAAGCTGCTGCCACCGCTGCACTTTCCCCAACAATTTCTCTGGGAAATTTAGTAATAATGTGTGCGTTGATCTGTGATATTTAATAATGAATCCATAAAAGTCATGTGACTTTGTGCCAGGAAGGAAAAAAGGAATAAAATAACATGGGCATGCAGCCCATCTAGAATCTCATGTTATTGCTAATTTAACGTGAGACAGAATCCCAGGTGAGATAGAACTCTACATGTGGGCAAGCAGCCTAAGCCAGCAATGTGCATCTGCGACTTCTCAACTTTGGGAATGCCTCCTTGTCTCTTCCTATGTTCCCCTCTCCCTTGCCTCCTCTTCTGTGTCTATTCTAGCCCCCTTGGGGTAGAGATCTGTCTCTCTCTAATGATTTCAATGCCAGGTACGTTGCTGGTAGTAGATAAATACCTAATAATATTATTAATAAAAATAAAAATAACATTTCTTCTATAGCACTTGGTTTTCATTGGACATCTGTAATCTGTCTACTTACCTAGGCTGATCACATTCTTCCTTGTGAGATCCAACAAAATTGGATTCTGTGGTAGCTGCAAGCAGTTTAGAAATGCCGGTTGATGTAACAGAATTTGCTGGTGCATACATACTACTGATTCCCATTAGGGCAATTGAAATAATAATGAAAATCCTGGTAATTGGTAATAAGAATGTTTTTATTTAAATGACACATGAAATAAAGCATTATTATGTCTCGGTGGAAACATATTAATTTCCCCCCCCTCCATTTTATCTTTTGGATTTCAAGCTTTTCTAATATGTATCCCAAAGCTTTACACTAAAGTTAAATTATTTGTTCTCTTTTTAAAATGAACCTTCTGATGCACATCTGATAAAGCCATCAAAGTCTTTGTTGTTATGTGCTGTGCTCGCCCCAAGGAGTATTTGATTGGAGCATTCTCCTTGTCACACCGACAAGCTAAGAGATATTATCTGCCTCAGGAGGCAAACTGGAAGACTTCAGGGATAAAAAGGTCTATTGTTATTACATGCATAAAATTGTGATTGAAAATATCACTAGGGATTTGGAAAGCTCAATGGATATCTGAAATGAGGCAGCTGTAAATGCAAATTAGTTTGGTTTACCAATATTAATGTATTATAATTACTGTAGCTAGCTGAAACAAAATGTAAAACCAAATCAGGGACTATTCCAAATGTAGTATAAATGTGTTAAGGGTTCTTTATTTTTATTTCAGGAAGGAAGTTAGAAGCATAGACAATAATACCCACAGTGCTCTAGTGTGACAGGTAATAACAAGACCTCACCCTTGTTTTTCAGTCTTGTGCTTTATACAGTCTGTTCTTACAGACGTAGTTGCTCATATTTCGGTAGTTACAGACCTAAGCAGCAATGGACAAGATGAAATTCATGTTTTGTAGTGTGTTTACCTTTTTCCTGGCCTTGAAATACTGCAATATTACTGGCCTGGCTGAAATATAGAGTATCAACAAATACAAATTACAAACCTATACTAGCCAAATAAATCCAGATCAATTTAAAGCATGAAGCTGCCACTGGAATTTTAATTCCACCTACTGGTAGTTTGAAAAATGCATATTTCTTTTTTTATTTTTATTTTTTAATTCCGATAATAATTAATGTATGGCTAGCTGTGACATCACTGCCCTCAGCCCAGCCACAAGTCCTTCCAGGACACATTCCATTCTCAGATTTTCTTTCTCCATTGACTGTTCTTGACTTTCTTGTTGGTGGGGGAAGGTCGCAGCTATGGGACAGCTCCATCACCGGTGCAGTTCTTACTCTTTGGGGAACTAGCTCCCGGTGTGGTTAGTCCCCAACCATGGGCCTCTGTCCATGGTGTGCCTCATGCACAGTTCATTGGCCCTTTTCACACAGGTGGCACCCACGCATGAATACCCAGAAATCTGGGTGTTCATGCATGGTGTGTCTCATGTGAAATCCACCGTGGGTGAGGTGCATGCATGCATGCTCCTGTGAACATGCATGCACATCCACATCCACTCTTCACCCACCCACGCATGGAGCAACTGGCAAAAACACTGGTTGTTCCATCTGTGGATGATGGGTGCTGGTGGGAGAAGGACGGTGTGTGCTCGTCTAAACTTTCTGCCCACCCACCACACATGAACCGCAGTGCACCCTGAAAGCCCCTCCCCCCGTGCCATGGTCTGTGTGAACAGGGCCATAGTCATCCCTCTTCTGGGGGTGGGGTGGTCTTTGCTGCTCCTGGTCTGTGTTTGCTCTGAGTCCTGAGGAGCTGGGACATCTGGCATTGTTCCAGCAAATATTTTGCCCAGCGCTTCACCACACCAGCACAGAATCATCACAGTTTTAAGATTCTGTGCACAGGCCTGACAAGCGGGAGGGGTGGAACAATTGTACCAGACCTCAAGCTTGGAAAGGGGCACAAAAGCTCACAAGACTTTTTTTTTTCCCCTTAATATTTTTAATTTATTTTTATTTAGAGCACTTATTACCCTGCCCCTCCTGCTAAAGGCAGTCCGGGGTGGCTTACAATAAATATAAAATATATAAATTCTACCATAAAACATTATCAAAAAGGGGAAACAAACAGGGACCAAAAAGAAGGGAGCACAGCCTCCCCACAATTGAGGAGAAAACATCAAAATACAATAAAATATATAAAACCCCACCCTAGCCCCCAATAGGAAAATAATAAAACCTACCCTCACCCATCTCTCTCGCCGAAACCCTCAAATATAAGTAAAAGGTTGTTTGCAAGTAACTATGTGTAAAGTACCAATATGATCTCTAGAAACTGATTTTGAAACGTATGGCAAGAGAATGGGAGGTTGGGGGCCTTTGGCTACCAGATGCATGGAATCCCCAATTTTTTCTCAAAGGCCCTGCTTATGCATAAGCACTTTTAAAGATAATGGGGCTGATTCTCCAGTATGTTACACCAGTCTGATGCCAAAGTAACTGGTATAAACCTTGATGTGACAAGCCCTGAACATTTATGACATGGTGATAAATGTCTTACTTTAGAAAGTGCCACTTATCTCAGAAGCAGGAACTCAGTTGTTATGGTAACTTCTCTTTTCCCTTTCAGCAGAGCAAACAGGTGCACCTAAAATAAATTACCACTTAAAATTCTGGAATTTAGAGCAACCCTGCCTGCAAGGGCTGGTTGTAAAGAAGGTTCCTTTTATTAACATGAATGTTAGGGATGGGCGAACAGATCGCGGTTTGGGTTCGGTCATTTGGTTCGGTCCGGTTCGGTTCAGCCATTCAGTTCGGTCGTTCGGTTCGGTCATGTTCAGTTCGGGCGTTTGGAAAAAGTATCATGAGAGCCCGTGATCGCCCCGGAAACAGGAAATTCGAGTGCGTGCGGAGATTGTATGGGTGAGAGTGTGTGCTGTGGCTGGCTGTGTGTTCATTTTTTATTTGTGTGTGTTTTGGCTGTGCGGTGTGTGTTGGTTTTGGTTTGGCTGGTTGGTGAGTGTTGGTGGGTGCTGTGTGTGTTGTGTTGGCTGTGTTGGGTGTGTGTTGTTGTTTTTTAAAAAATGGAGACGAAGGTGACCAGTGCCACCACCATTAAACACCAGGCCTGGGGGAAGACCAAGGTGGTGGAGCTGGTGGTGGAGGAAGACGTTCCTCCGGCCACTGCTGGACCTTCAGTGGTGGAGGAGGAGCCAGAGCCGGCGGGTGCAGGAGATGCTGTTGCCACTGCTGCCAGGTTTGTAAACTTTTTTTTAACTTTGAGGACAAGAAACTTAAGGCTCTATCCATTAGAGCAAGCTCACTGGCATGCGGGTGGGTGGTGGGCATCATTCAGGCACAAACAGTGGGCATCAGCAGGTAGCAGAGGATGTCTGCCACAGAGAGAGAGGGTACTGTAGTGTGGGGAGCTCTTCCAGCAGTCAGGCATGAACATGAGCAGCACCCCCACTCAAACATGTGCCTGCCAGCCATCCCCACTCTCCAGTTGCCATCCCTACCTAGCACCCCCAAATAAGGGCAGGATTTGCATGTACCAGCCAGGGTCCCTCCCTAGTAGCACCCCAGGGAAGGCAGGATTGGCATGTGACAGCCAGGGTCTCTCCATTGCCATCCCTCCCTAGCAGCACCCCAAGGAGGGCAGGATTTGCACGTGCCAGTCAGAGTCACCATCTCCTGTTGCCATCCCTAACACCCCAAGGTGGGAGGACTAGAGGCAACATCATAAATGCATGATATTACTTGGGTGGTGTTTATGTGTTCCTGTTTCACAGAGGAATCAGATGCCGATGCTGGTGCCCCGCAATGCAGGACACCCAGGAGGAGGTCGAACTCGCCAGTGCCACCCCCAGATAGTCAGCAGACAAAACACTCCGATGTCTGGAGGTTTTATGACAGGGGTGATGGAATCGCCACATGCAAGGTAAGGCACGGGGGTTGAAACAACAGGGAATGGATTGCCCTATGACCTGTTAGGAATGGAAGACCCCTGCAGAGAGATTGGCCACCCACCCACTTGTGGAGACAGAATGCAGGCAGGGCTTGGCACAAACCATTGGTCTGATGCAGTATGGCACTTCTTATGTTCTTATCTTTTTATGCTCTTTAGAACTACAGCAAAAGATTAAGGAGGCAGAGACAGGGGACCACGTCGGGGCTAATCACCCACATTGAAACGCTCCACGGCCAGACGGTGAGGCATCAGGAGGACTCTGGTGTGGCCGTGAAGACCGAGCAACAGCGCCAGAAGAAGGGGCGGAAGGCAACCTGCAAGCAATGGCATGTAAGCCCTCCGCCCCCCCTCCAGCCCCGATGTGGAGACTCCCGGGCCCCGGGAGAATACTGAGGCCAAGGCCTTTTGGGCCGAGTTGGAGAGGCCCACCCGGGACTTCATGGCCAGCCTGCAGGAGACAGCAGCCACCATGGAGAACCTCCTGGTGGAGCAGTTCCAGGCGGTCCAGGTGGAGAGGAAGAAGGTGGAGGCGTACAGCCAGTATGTCTCTGCCGAGATGGAACACCTGGAAATGTACCACCAGGCGCTCTCCAGGTGGCATCAGGACATGGAAGGGGCTGTGGAGTTTGCCGTCTCCCATGGCTATGACCTGGCAGAGTCCCGGGTGGCCGGCCCTCAGTCCTGTGCTGCGCCCCAATGGCTGTTGCCTTTCCCCCAAGTCCCGGGGGACAGGCCCAGAAACTCATAGTTTAATTTATAAGTTTCCTGTGCATGTTTGCTTTTGGTTTCAGATTGTTGTTGTTGCTTTGTTCTTGTTGTTGTTATTTAAATAGTTTTAATAAAAGTTGTTGTATTTTTTGTTACGAACTTCGTTTGACCTGTCCAGTCTTTTATCCCTATGTGCTGAAGTTCTGCCTGGCAGGTGGCAGAATCCCATACAGCTTGTTGATCCCTACCAGCAGCACCTGCCACCCCATGTAGTGTGGTTATTAATCCAAAGATGTGCTGTGCCAGCAGCAGGGTCTCAACTTGCAGACAGCCCCCCAGGAGGTACAGGGCTTGTGTTTGTGTGGGTGGATGTGACAGAGAGAAAGAGAGACAGGCTCCTGGGCAGCGGGCGAGGCATCAGGCGGCGGGAGCTGGTGGTTGGAGGGGCTTTTATTTCAAGCAGCTTCAGCAGGCATCCACGGGTGGGTGCGGAGGAGTAGGCTGTAGCCTGTTTGTGTGTGGGGGGGGGCAGACTGGTGTGTGGGCACTGGGCTTCTGGATGCAGTGGAATGGAATGCGGCCCCCAGTGTCTGGAATGATAGTCCCAGAATCTAGCTGATGGTTCCTGGGACGGGTGGGCATGACTGATTCAGTGGAATGACAGCCTAAAGCCTATCGGGCACACTTCAGTCAATCATGCAATAGGTGAATGAATGAATGATGTTTATTTGGCTCCAGCTTCCTCCATGGCCCAAACAATAAGCAACAAAAAGCACAAATATATATATATATATATATAAAATAAATAAAGTCTCATAGACAAAAATACATATACATATACAAATAAAATCCCATAAAAGCAATTATCTGCCCCCAAAATACCTAAAACCCACTACATTTACCCAAATCATCTCAGAGACAATCAATCCGGAAGCTACCCCATGAACATCTAACACAAGAAGACTAACAGCCACAGTCACCATAATCCTAAAAATCAGTGCAAAATGGTTGATCGGGTCTCTTAACAGTTTATGCAGAATAATAATACACAGCTAAAGTATCTTGTCCAAATTGCAAACCACCCTCTGGCTGGTTTGACCAAGAATGTAGAAGGGCCAAGAAGAAGTTGGCAAAAGCTAGGTGTCGCTGGGTGAGCTCTTATTTGATGATCTACAAATTAGAATATCTGGCTGCGAGGAGAGCATATAAGATCTTAATAAAAGAGAAGAAAGTTCTTCATAGTTTGCTCCTATGGTCTAAGCTTAACATTGCGGCAAACAGAAATGATTCCAGGTTGTTCTGGTCAATAATTAATTTTGGCATGAGGAAGGTGTTTAGAAATACGGCAGCGCAGATTCTGGAGGATAATTGGTTGGCTTATTTTGAGGAGTTGTATAAAGTAGTGAGGATTGATCTGGATGATATATTGGTGGACATAACCTCTGAAGGGTTATGTAGACAAGGGGAGGGGGAATTTCAAGAGAAGGTTACAGAGGATGAACTTCTGGAACTTATAAGGGGGTTGGTTAAAGGTAAAGCCCCAGGAGGAGACTGGATTGTTTCAGAGGTGCTCCAGTTGTGCCCTAAATGGTGGGCTCCTTGGTTAGCCAAGTTTTTTACACTGATAAATAATACGAGATTAGTACCACAAGAGTGGGCAGAGTCTATAATTATCCCGTTGTACAAAAAGGGTGATGTACGTGACCCAGGTTCATACCGTCCTATTAGCCTTATCTCAGTAATTGGTAAGCTTTATGCTAAGGTTTTGCTAAAACATCTGGAGCACTGGGCCACAGAAAATGCAATTATTCCTGATGTACAATTCGGTTTCCGAAAGGGATGTTCGGTTACTGATAACTGTTTTCTTTTGTCTCATGTCATCTATAGAGTGCGCTCTGGGCAGTTATTCCTTGTATTTATTGACCTACGCAAAGCATTTGATTCTGTTTCGAGAGAAATACTTTGGGCCAAATTACGATGTAAGGGGATAAATGAGACCTTGTTAGCCCTTATAATTCAAATGCATACGGGCAATATCGCTCGTGTCCGTGTTTCTTCCTGGGCTACTTCTACAAAATCTATCCCTATACAGAGGGGGGTTAGACAGGGTGGAATACTGGCCCCCACTTTGTTGAACAGCTTTTGGGGGGATCTGCCAGAATATCTGGGAAGAGAAGAAGGTCATCCCCCTAAGATTAAGAACAGGTCTATACCGGCCTTAATGTATGCTGATGATATAGTGATATTGTCGCAAACAAGGAAGGGGTTGCTGTATCAGCTTGATAAATTGATGGAATATTGCAAGATAAACTTGCTGCAGGTTAACACGAAGAAATCCCAGATCATGGTGATCGGTAGGAAGCACGAGGTGTTCCAGTGGAGGTTTGGAGACGAGCCATTATTACAGGTAGACAATTATGTCTATCTGGGTATGAACTTTTCCAGCAATCTGAAATGGGATAGACATATAAAAGAACTGGCACTGAAAACATCAATAGTGTCTAGAGGTATTAATAAATTTGCATCTGGGTCCTTAGAGGCCCCGGTATCTCAAACTCTTAAAGTATTTATGGCCAAGGTTAGGAATCTGGTTACATATGGGGCAGAGATATTTGATGGGCCCTGTTGTTCAAGGTTGGAAGTTGTGCAAAACAAGTTTTTGCGTTGTATTCTGGGAGTGTCACAGGTGGTCCCAGGACCAGTTCCAGCGGAAACTGGAGTATGTTCTATCTTGGATCAGATTAAAATAAAGGGTCTATGTTACTGGGTGAAGTTCTGTACCCGGGAGGCCTCAAATTTAACCTCTCTATGTTTACAAGAAGAATTAGAACAAAAGCAGTGCCCCCTGTATCTGTGGTTGAGCAAGATGATGCAACAAATGAGAGGTATTGGGCTATCTATGGAATTCCTATCTACCAAGGATCAGGGTACAGTGGGAAATATTATTAAATCTAGCGTGAAGGATATTGGGAAGCAAGATGATATTACAGCTTTGGCTGATTGGAAAGCTGCACCGAATTACTACCGAATTAAACAGTCGCATGGCTTTGAATTATATTTGGATCGGCTTTCTAAACGCTGTATACGTAGATCTTTTACTCAAGTATGTATGCAGCTGATTAAATCTGCTATAACTCAAGGAAGATATGCGAATCAACCATATGTAAATCATATTTGTCTATGTAGTGATACTCTCCTGGAGGATGTTATTCATATTGTTTTTCATTGCCCTTTATATGAAGAGCTTAGGCAGGCATGGTTAATCCCTTTGTGGCAAGAGTATCCTTATTTATCTGCCCAATCTTGTTTAGAACAACTACTCACCTCAAGGGAGATAGTAGTGGTAACGGCAGTTGCTACCTTTGTTTATCTGGCTACCCAGAAAAGGGAGGTTTTTGTAGCTTGTAATGAAGAGGGCCCATAAATGGTTTTTTCTACCTCTGGGAACAAGGGGAGGTGGGAGTAGTATGGTTGGTTTGTTCGAGTTGCTGAGTGATTGTTGTTAGAAATTTATGGAGGTTTAGCTTGGATTAAACTCGCTATTATTTCAGGGGACAAACCCTGCCGTGGTACCCCCCGCAGAAGAGTAAGGCAATTTTCCTAACTCTTGGTCAGTCTCTTTTGTGTAACAGTGGTGAGGCGACAAAAGATGTCATTTTTACTATTATTTTAAGGAATATTACGATGTTTGTATTTTTTAATATTATTGTGAGATTGTTATTGTTATTGTTGTTGTTTATTATTGTATTGTTATATGTATGTTTTGTGGCTATGGTGGAAACCAGTCAATAAAAGCTATTGATTGATTGAATAATACACAGAAGCTAACTTTCCTCCACAACGGAGGTCAGCTCAGAACGTTCTCGAGATATTAGCATTATAAACAAAGCGACCAATTTAACTGTTTCAGCATTTGCAGAGTTTAATAAATGGTCCAACTTCTGCTCCTGGGACAGAAATTCCCAACCCTCCCAAAGTGGTGATGCCCAGGTTGAACGTAATAGTTCATATGACGGGCAAACCAAAAGCATAAAGGTTGTATCTTCTATGCATTGCTTGTTACAGCAGCATATCCTACCAGCCCGAGGAAGATTAGCATATCGGCCAGTCAGGACAGCTGATTGCAATAAGCGCAATCGAGCCTGCGTGAAGTACCGACATAAATTAGGACATTTCAAACGTTTAAGGACAGCACACTGGGGGGTGGCCTTCCAAAGAGAGATGGAAGCCAGATCATTCTGGGTTGCAACATCTCTGCTTCTAAGGGCAATCGTGCTTTTATCCTGCCGCTCGCTCCTTCCAGCAAAATAATCTATAGAAAATCCCAGGTCTCGCAAGGATCTCCTCACAGCAGCCAGCCATGGGTAATGCGGGGCACTATCATAGCTAAACTCCTCAAGCAAGCAGAGTCTCACCAGGGCAGAAACCTCGCCCTTACTGATCTTTGCCCAATAGTTGAGCAGAGATTGCCTGGCCAAGCTGGTTATAGAGAGGACCCCCGTTTCCACCCTCACAACAGCACCTGGAGTCCCCTGGGGGAGCCTTAGCAAACCTCTCAAGAATTTATTCTGCACAATTTCAAGGGGCTTAAGATTGTCAGCAGGTATTACAGTCAGCCGATATAAAAGCACAGCTTGTACCTTACTCTTGAATACCTTCAGAACTGATGAAATCTTAATTGTCTCAATCCTGGCAAGTAAGCATAGGACTCCCTTCACCATGGCACTAGCTTTCAGTGCCATTTGGCATAGGTGTCTAGATCACAAACCATTGCTGCAAAAGGTAACCCCCAGGTAAACATAAGAGGAGGTCTGAGCAAAATCATTATTCCCAATCATCCAACTAAATTTACGACGGCCTGCTTTGCCCACTACCATGACCTGGGACTTCCCAGGACTGATGTCAAGAGTATTATTAGCACAGTACTTCAATAGAGATGCCAACTGATCCCTCAAACCTGACTCAAACTGGAGATGACTGCCGCAAGCTAGCCCTAATTTTGTCTAGCTTCTGGATTAAAATATCTTGGTCAACAGCTGGTAACTTATCAAAAGCCACCAAAAAGGGGACGTCCCCCACCTGTCCTGTACCTACTAGCAAAAAATCCTTTATAAGGCCCACAACCTCCAACTGATCCATCTGGCCCACCATTGATTCTTTAACACCCTCCTCCCTTTGCTGCGATTGTTTTGCACCAGCAATTAAAGGCTCTTGTCTTGCTTCTGGCAAGGCCTGTACATTCCTTACCCCTTGACAGATTTCATGGGGTAACAGAGGGGCCTCTAAGATATCCATCTTTTTGATCCCCACTATATTGTTAGAAACAGAGCTTGTTTCAACACCCACAAACCCACCCATCCCTAACCGATGTGGACCTAGGTTCACTCTATTTGGCGAAGATAGCTGGATTAAAGGAGTCTGATCTTGGGTAGGAGGCTGATTAATAGTTAAGTCATAAACTCTATCAATTGAAACACCATAACTGAGTAAATTTTTCCTGGCTTTAAACATTCTACCAGGAAGTAAGGATGACTTAAACACCAATCTTCGACAGGCAAAACTGTTGGAGCTGCGCAATGGGATAACATCTACTACCTCTGATGGATCTATATTATCATGCAATAGAAAAGAAAGATTGCTTATCACATCAGCAACACACCCCCATGAGGGAATAAACCTGTTATTAAGGGGGTGTGCTTTAATCCACGCAGCATTGTCAGCAAATTTACTTGCACGAGTGATTACATGCCGCTTATGGGAGCCAGCTAAAATAGCAGTCCTTCTCCTCCCCAAAGGTAGACCAGCAAGATTTGAGGCAATTGTTTCATCTGCAACGGGTTGTCCCACACCTGTTATAGGCTGCAGAGCATCCAGTTTTGTCAAAACCTCAGATAACTGGTCTCTTACCCATATTAAGGAACTGTTTGCATCGGACATACTTGCGAACAGTAAACTCATAGTTTTGCTAATCAGATGACACTGCATCCGTAAGGCATCCTCCACTGGGGTACCAAATGGGGGATCCAAAACAGTACAGTCAGATAAAAATTCTTGAGCTGCAGGAGAGTCAAACTCCCCGCCAGCACCATCTGGAAGAGGGGTAGCGGCATCAATGACATCCTGATTCCCCAGCTGTTGCAGGCACTGAAACCTATTGGCTAAACAAGGTAGAGTATGTAAGGAATTGCCCAGCTGATCCACTTTAGGGCACTTAGGCCGCTTTTAGACGAGCGGCGGTCCGTTTAGCATCGGCGACGCGCATATTTTGAAACTTCCACCTGGTCTAATTAGACAAGACGGAAGTGGCTTAATATGCGCATATTACAGCGGAGGCGCATTTTTTAAGTGTGCGAATTAAATACCTCATAATCGAGGTATTTAATTCGCGCACTTTAAAAATGTGCCTCCGTCATAATATGCGCATATTAAGCCACTTCCGTCTCGTCTAATTAGACCAGGCGGAAGTTTCAAAATATGCGCACCGCCGACGCAAAACGAACCACCGCTTTAGATTTCGGAGAGTCAAGAGGACTAACAGAAGGGTCCTCTCTCCTGAACCGCTTTTCTCCCATCGCCACAGGTGGCTCTCCTTAATATCGGGAACCCAAAGATTGGAAGGGAATGCAAAGGGGGAGAGTCAAACTATTCCTAATGAAGTGGGGAGCAGGTGCAACACAAGTGCCGCTGCTCTAACTATCTCTCTGGTCTTGTCAGCTATCACAGTTCTCACCCCACTGGACAGACCTGCAAACAATCACACCAGGTCTGTCAGCTGTCCCGGATCGCAGTTCTTGTTGTGTACTCCTGCCCCACTATCTGCTGTCCACTTCACAGGCTACACTCACCGTTCCTTTCACCACTCCCTTTGCAGGTTACCAACTGGCCAACCAGTCAAAGGGGGGGGGCAAAAACCAACGGGTTCAGCACTGACTAGAGAGCAAGAGGTGGGACGCCCCTATGCCCCACCAGCGCCTAAGGCCGCATGCACAAGGGCATGCCCTGCGTGCGCAGCCCTGAAGCGTGCAGCCCTGAGGTACGCCCACACCGCCCACAGGCTTCCTTTTTAAACCCCTGGTTCGGGTGGGAGGCTCTGGGCCATCAATCAGGGCTTATCCGCCTCAGGTGTTCAGCAGTGGAGCCAAGGAAAAATGCCTATGGACGCCCCAACAGCCCTCTCCACCAGTTCTTTACTTGCTACCAGTGCAATATCGCCTGTCCAGTAGGACAGCTAGATGCTGCGGCTCCAAGCTGCTAGCATGGCTCTCCCTCACGGCCTCTCGCACTCTGAATCCCACACTCCCATGTGATAGATGGTAGCAGCAGGTACAGGAACATGCACAGGCAGGCAGGCACATATAATACGTAGTGTTATATTCCATCTCATTATTCCCGCACAAGAGCTGGGAGCGACCAGCGGCCATGCTGGTGGCACATGCCAGTGGCACGTGCTGAAGGGGCATGGCCAAAGGGGCATGCCCTTTGGCTGTGCCCTTCGGCTGGGACCGGCGGCCGGGGCCACGGACACTGACTAACATGATTGATGTTTGGTGGCAGAGGGAGCTGATCCACCGGGGAATGCGAGTGCTGGATATGGGGAAGGGGAAGGAGTGATTATTTTGTTGTTGTGATATTGTATTAAGGGAGGAGGGGTATTTTTGTGAATTGGGGGATTGTTTTGAATAATGTGTTAGGAGTGAATTAAATGAGGAAGGGTTTTTTGTAACTGAGCTTATATTGATGAGTTATATAATATGTTAAAATTATGGGGGATTATATGAGAGAATAAGCATGTAATCTTGTAGAAGACCCACTCCACTTGGTGAGAGCAGGTGGAATGGGAGTGGGAGGGTTCCCCCCTGGTGGCAGCAGCTGGGGAAGGTGAGGTTAATTGTTGGTTAATATGTATTATTTAGAAGGGAGGAATGTTGTGTTAGATTATTTCTAAATGGGTATAGGAAAGGTTCTCCCCTGGTGGCAGCAGGGTGAGGAAAAGTGAGGAAATGGATGGTTAATATGTATTATTCAGAATGTTGGCTTGCCTTGTTCATTTTCTCAATTGTAATGGGTTATTGTCTTTTTGGATTAGTTATTATGTATTATTTATGGTCTGATGTGGACCTTACGGTATTTCACTTAATTGTAAGCTGCCTCGAGCTTCTTGTGAAGGAGAGTGCGGGATATAAATAAAAAGTGAAATGAAATTAAAATGAAAAATTATGGTAAGTTTGCTGAGTGCTGGATGTGGGCAATGGGCATTGGGTGCATGAGCACAGATGGGAGTTCTTCCTGGTTCTGGTAGGTGGCAGCCAGGGTAACTGGATACACCTACTTCTCCCCCTCCAACCCCCATCCCTCTCGTTCTAGGTGGGACCCCCCCCCTCTCTCTCTCTCTTTCTGTCTCTGGCCATATAG
Organism: Sphenodon punctatus; assembly: GCA_003113815.1. NCBI lineage: Eukaryota > Metazoa > Chordata > Lepidosauria > Sphenodontia > Sphenodontidae > Sphenodon > Sphenodon punctatus. The sequence continues at coordinate 487,268 of QEPC01009642.1, read as the reverse complement.
TGCAGGTGACAGCATGGGTGGGATCGTGTCTGTCTCTCCTTCTAGCAGTGGGGAGACTCTCTCTCTCTCTCTTGAACAACAGGTTGCGAAAAGAAAAGGTGGAATGACAGCGCCCCATGAGAGGAATGACAGAGCACAAGAACCCTGAGGGTGGGTTCTGGGGCTAGAGTGGCAGCTTAAAGATATTGGCCACAGCCCTCCCTGCCAGTAACTTGGCCCCAGAACCCTGACGGTGGGTCCTGGGGCTGGAGTGGCTGTTTATTGATGCTTTGGAAAAATCATCTCTCTCTGCGAGGAATGATGGCCCCAGACCTATGATGGTGGGTCCTGGGGCTAAGGTGTCAGCTTCTAGGTATTGGTCACAGCCTTCCCTGCCAGTACCGTAGGCCCTAGAACCCTGACGGCAGGTCCTGGGGCTAGAGTGACTGTTTCTTGATGCAGTGGAAAGACATAGCCTCCGTGCGAGGAATGATGGCCCCAGACCCATGATGGTAGGTTCTGGGGCTGGAGTGGTAGCTTCTGGATATTGACCACAGCCCTCCCTGCCTATAACTTTGCCCCAGAACCCTTGCAGCAGGTTTTGGGGCTGGAGTGGCTGTTCCTTGATGCTTTGGAAAACTGGCTCTCTGTGCGAGGAATGATGGCCCCAGACCCATGATGCTGGGTCCTGGGGCTAGAGTGGCAGCTTCTGGCTATTGGCCACAGCCCTCCCTGCCTGTAACTTGGCCCAAGAACCCTGATGGCGGGTCCTGGGGCTGGAGTGGCTGTTTCTTGGTGCGGTGGAACGACATCGCCTGTGTGCGAGGAATCATGGCCCCAGACCCATGACGGTGGGTCCTGGGGCTAGAAGAGTGGCAGCTTGTAGATATTGGCCACAGCCCTCCCTGCCTGTAACTTGGCCCCAGAACCCTGACGGCAGGTCCTGGGGCTGGAGTGGCTACTCATTACAGAACCACCTGCTGCGGCATCCAGAAATGTCTGTGGCTTTTGTTTCATGTCAGGAATGTCTGTGGTTTGTTTCAGGTTAGAAAATTACCCCAAACGCAAATCAAATGAAAGCACAATCAAATGAGCTCTCTATCAGCCCTGCAAACTCACTGGCAGATTGCCAAGTCAAGTAATTTCCAAAGGCAGAGAGCATCAACTGAGGTAATCCTATTGCTGGTTCGTGAACATTTAACCAAAGATAACATCTAGAGGCTTCCATATGATTATAATTGTCACAGTTAAAAGCCAACGAGCAGTGGTGCCCAGATCTTCAGCAGTTTAGTTTCTACCAAATAAAAAACAAAGCTCAGTGATGGAAAAGCAAGGCACACCTTGCTCAGGAGGCTGCCTTTTCCCCCTAGTTGAAGCTTTCAGGGAGTTCAAGGATAATCCTTTCTAGGGTTTATTACACTACTTTTGCTGGAGAGTAAGGAAGATGCTGATGACTTTTGTTACATCAATAACGAGAGAGGAATAGTCGTACTTCATCGGCCAACCATAGGTGACAATAGACATTTTGTGCCACCAGGAAAATGGCTGGTGTTCAGATCCTGGATTAGGGCAGAAAGCATTAGAGATAAGGAAGGGGATTTACATGAGCCGACAGAAAGGAGAAGATGGTTGTGAAGGGTGACTAAGTGGAAACAAATTAAGGAGATGGGACGATACAAGCAGAAGTGTTGGGAAGGTGTTGGAGTGCGGTGAGGAAGGAATGTTCAGAAAAGAGAAAAATGCCAGGCCTAGAAAATGTACCTTTTATAGTAAATGAATTAAGACCAGTGGTTCCCAAACTTTTGAGAATTATAATTTTGTGACACCCCCCTTCCCCAGACAGCAACAAAGACATGGATGGAAAGTGAGTATAGCAAATACCATCATGCTAGCAACCCCAAACATAGATAGTACAAACCTACTGGTAACTTCTACTTAAGATCCTCATTTTATTTAATTTATCTAAGAGGAGGTCAAGAGGTGATTTGATCACTGGGTGACCTTGGGCCAGTCGCATTATTCTCTCAGCCTAACCTACCTCACAGGATTGTTGTGAGGATTAAAAGTTGTGTTAAATTGTTGTATGTAATGAGTGCCATGGCAGGGGAGTGCTATATAAAAATAAAGATGATGATGATGATTATTAATAATAATAATAATTAATAATACATGCACGAAAGAGTGAATTCTGGTACAAGACAGCTTTTCAGTCTAATAGGCAACAGCATAATAAGATCCAATGTAGGTATGTTCAGACTAGAAATAAGGCACAAATTTCTAACTGTGTGAACAGTTCATCACTGGAACAGCCTGCCTGAAAGGTATGCTTTAGCCCAATGAGAATTTCTGCAATTCTATGGATGTTGATATGAAGGTAGGGTGGCCAGATATGCAATTTTAGAGGACACTGCAATATTCAAATGCAGCCCTGCAACCTGTATTTCTCATGTGTCCTCTAAAATTGCTGGCCACCCTATATGAAGGAGGTCAGATTAGATGATTGTAAGATCCCTTTTTATCTTAAATAAAGAAGAGTTAGTAAGGAGAAAACATGATGATAATCATGACTGTAAGAGAGCATGTGAAATCGTGAGTGCTGAATTGCAACAGCTGGGAGTGCAGACTAAATGGGAAACAATGGGACATGAACTAAAACATTCTCAGGGAAAAAATAGTAACGAAAACTAGGAACAGTTGTTCACATTTGAATGACCCTGGTAGTTTCCCCAGAAACAGTGCTATCTCCACACTAATCTCCCATAGAAAAGAAATCCGCCTCACAATGATTCAGATAGTGATAGCAATCATGAAGTTTTTATTAGAACTATATAACTGATGTAATGTTTTAGTGGTTGATTTACTGTCCTCTTAGGACCGATTTTGGTGAAGCCTGCATTTCTTTATGATTATTTATTCTCCAAACCCTGGTACTGGCAGCTTGGAACATCGCATTACCAGCAGCAGAACGTTCACCAAAACCAAAGTGACCATCAGAGCCAAATAGGCAAATGCTTCGGCCTTAGAACACACATGAAGTTATAGTGCCATCTGCTGAACGTTTCCTTGCCAAGGAAAGTCAGGATGTTTAAGCCACAGGCTTCCTCTTTGTTCCAGTTGGGCTTCTAGTTGGCTTCCACGCAGCTTAGTTATGCAAATCTTTTTACAGAAGATGCCTCTGCACATTCTGCTCATAATATAGCCTATTGTAACTCTGTAATCTCTTGCATATCCCACACATGGTTGGTTGGTTAGATTTAAGTGGCAATATAATTTGACAGTAATCTTGAAAGAAATTTTTTATTTGCACCATCTTTTGTTAACAGCAACAAGCATCTTCAAAGTAATACTGATAGATTAGGATAATTTTCGGAAAATGTGAATGTATAAGGCATTTTTGAGGAAAAGTGGTCAAACCACTTTGTTTCGGGTGATGGTAGGACAGGTTTTGGATTGTTGGCTTGCTTCCACACCGTGGTTTGGTAGTGTGCTCATTGAAGATGAAATCTCAGTGCATCAGAAGTTGGAGGTAGTGTTTCTGGCATCTTGCATTTGAAAAACAGTTTAACTCAGGCCTCATTACATCTGCTTGCTTCTGGTACAGAGAACGACGTGCAGAAAAACTTCTCTGCATCCGTCAATATTTCATTTGTTAGTTCTCCATCCTCAAGTTTTTGGAGCAGGTGACTGTCTGTGTTGAACACTTTCCATGCAGTCTTCTTGCTATGTCCAGCCAAGTAAGACACTGTATCACATCCCATTATTGCATGGAAGGGAAGGAGGGCGTCTAAAACTGGTTCAGTGAAGGATAGTTTCTCCTTGATTTCATGCAGTGGAATTTACTTGCGACATTTGGATGTGCCTGCCTTCATCCACACTTTTTTACTTTTAATTTTGTCGAAATGCGCTAACAATAGCACCAAAACATCTGTATCACCTACTGATACCATGACATTCTCTTCAGTGGTGTGTAACAGTGCAACACAAGCCTGGTATCAGCTTCCTGGAGGTTTGCCTGTAGCTGCCAAGTATCCAAAACAGGATTTGATGGTTGTACTTCATCTTCTTCTTGGAATCCACCAGCAACAATGATTGTTTTGCCTGCAAGAGCATTTACAATAAGATGGTTTTAGAGGATACATGCTACGTCTGTCTTGTTACTAGGCACAGCTAGAAAGTCAGCCCAGTTGCTGGGAACTGGCACAGATCTATCGTCCTGACTGGACAAAATGTTTTGAACAACGTTCCTCGTACCAGCCTTAATTGATATTTCTCTATACTGGTCCAAACCAATATCAGTTCTGTCAAAAGGCCTTCCCATATTCATAACAAGTTCTAGAAATGAATCTACAAGCTCACCGAAGTTTCTGACTTCTGCAGGTTTCCCAAGTGCCACAATTAGGGCATGACCATCTATCAGCAGACAGGATGTTACATTAAGAGTAATCTCTGGGGGACAGGTCACACCCTCTGTCAACACATTTACCAGAATCCACTGTACTGTGTTTTTGGTTAAAAGATGTCCAGGTTTGTTTACCTGTTCATATTGCCATGAACATATAAAAGCTATGTTTGTAGCTGTAGCTTCAAATGCACACTCAAACCATTCTGCTTTCACTTCCCTGAATTGTGGCTCTCAGCTACCTTCCACGAAGTTGACAGGGATGATAGATTGCAGTTCTTCTGGAACAACACTCAAAATTGCATGTTGATGGTGCAACATTATTCAATAGATCTTCATTGGCAGGTCCTCTTTGTCAAGCAGCTAGTTGTGTACAATGGAAAGTGTTTTTACCATCAAGAGTTGAATCATTGATATCTATGTTGTTTGCTGAGAAGTGTACAAATTGTCCCTGTACCAGATTTGGTGGGATTACTGTACGATTTGTATGGTCCATGCTTTTCAATGTTGACTTGGCCAATGCAGTGTCTTTGAGAATGTCCCTGTAGCTAACAATATGACGAGCATGATGGAATAACTCCAAGTTGTTTAGATCTTTGTAGCCTGGTGCAGAGTTGATCCAAGGCCAACATGTTTAGGAGTCATTTTCATCCCTCCATTCATGCTATAAATAATGTACTTTGATCTTTCAAAGTATTCCTGTTCATTCAACTCCTTTTCCTCAGTATCTGCTTCCAGAAGTGTCTGACCACCTTTCAGGAGACAAAGAAACATGTAAAGACTGGGCAGGATACACTCTATTGCTGCCTCTTCGGTAACATCTACTCCTTTGTATGGTGGATGAGCTAGTATATCTGATTGCAGTGTTAATGCTACATGGATCAGGGAGAGAAACTCACCATCTTGCGACTTGAACATGGGGATAATAGTGGATACCTCATTATCCCTTGTCTCTCCCTATGTCCCCTCTCCTTCCCCCCCCCCCTCGAGGCTTTTAGATTGTAAACCATAGGCAGGGACCGTGTCCATCTCATTGTTCTGTAAAGTGTCAGGTACACAGCTGACGCTATACAAATGCTTATAATAATAATAATTAATAATCCAACTCCTGATCATGCACTGTCCATTGAGAACATGAAATATGGTTGAATTTTATTGGTACAAGGACTGTTTGCTTATCAGCTCCAGGCTGATCATGCAGTACAATGAGGTCACAGACGTCCTTGACATAGGACGACAATTTATTTTTGAATGTTGACTGCCAACTTCTAAAGGATCTGTGGATGTCTATGTTTGCTTCATTTATCTAGTTCCTCATAGCGCATCCAAACTTTTTCCAGTTCCAAAACATGACCTTTATCTTCAGAGTTCTTCAATTCCTGCCCAAGCCAAATCATAGCTAAATTGACATCACTGTTATTAACTTTGGCTTTGCCCGTATCTCTAAAAAATTTCTTTTAAGCAATCTGGGTGGTAGTGCCCATCAGCATCCATAAGATCATTAACACCCACTATCAGTAAACACTGATACACTCCACATACTTAGCAGCTGAAATAATTTGATTGCTCATGTTCTTTGTGCTAACAGCAGAAGTTTTCTGTTTAATCTTGGTGTCTTGGCAGAACATGCAGAAATTCCAAATCATTCATTGCGTTAGTGGGTATTGAAATCATAATGATAGATGCAAAAACCATGTCATTATCATCCTCTGTTTAGAAGTTATGATCATCAGCATTTTTGGTTGGCAGCCATTTTGTTTTTTGAGAGTTTTGACCACATAACTTCGAAATACAGCTTGGCAAACAAAATATTCGGTTTCAGCATACCCAAATCCTTTTGGAATAGTGGTTTACCCACTTTTCCTCAAAAATGCCTTATGAACCTTACCTAGTGACATATCTGATCAATTGTATATAACTATTAGTGGTGGGACCCCGGGCCCATTACCGGCTACCGGATTTACCGGTTACCGGTTCTGCGAAAACCGGATTCCCGGATTAAATCCGGTATACCGGTACCAGATTTATTTCATTGGTTTCAATGGGGCGCTGTGTCCCCATTGAAACCAATGAAATAAATTAATTCCCTCCCCCTCCCCGGCTGCGTGGGTGGAAGGGGGGACACCCCCCACCCACCTGCCCAGCCTGGATTTTTGTTTTAAAAAAGACCCCCCAGCACCAGCGGCTGCGGCGTCCCCGCAGCCGCCGGTAAGTATGACCCGATCCCTGGGGGGGGTGTTTAACACCCCCCCCAGGGATCACCCCTACTAACGTTCAGTGCGCTTACCTTTGGGAGCTCCGG
>QEPC01009642.1:463693-475052 GCA_003113815.1 Sphenodon punctatus | reverse complement strand
AATTGCATTGGTTTCAATGGGGACACAGCGCCCCATTGAAACCAATGCAATAAATCCGGCACCGGTATACCGGATTTAATCCGGGAAACCGGTTTTTGTGAAACCGGTAACCGGTAAATCCGGTACCCGGTAATGGGTCCGGTGTCCCGCCCCTACTATACAGTATGGAAGCATGTCTTCTGAGTTCTTAGTAGAGTTCTGTTTTGAAGAAACTTCTGCTGTGTGTGTTATTGAAGAGAAAGCTAACTCTACAATACTCCTTGTGATAGCCTTGCCTCCACTATGGCACTTAAGCACACAGACCCACCCCTCGCATTGGAAGTGTGACTCATGCTATGATCCCCACCCAGGCCTTCTCTCTCCTTTGCTAGTGGTGCAGCAGTGGGAAGTATCACCACTCCTGTGTTCCCCAGTCTGATCACTTTCCCAAACAGAAACCCATTCACCCATTAGTCTTGTTCTTTGCCTACTAATTTTCCAAGAAGGAAGGAAGGAGAGAGGAGGGACTGGGAGGCAGACTAACTGCAGCCTCAGGGATGTAGTGGAAGAATTGATGCATATCAAGAAGCAAAAGAGAAAATACTGGAGGTCCAGAATAGTCCATAAGGGTATGAGAACTTGAGATCAGTCAGAGGAATAATAGTCTATTACTGAAGCTGCTTCCAAATTCTTTCATAAGGTTGCTTCCAAAACCTCAACACAGGAGTATTTTCACCAATTTCAATGGACTTTGGAACAGGCTTTTGGAAAGGGAGGAACTCCAATCACTGAAGAAACCGGGAGACCTTTAAGAGCAGCAAGTTTCTGACGGTGACATTTTGCCGACAACAAAATTACAATGGAGAACTCTTAGAAAACTGTATAAAAGCTCAACTTCTCAGAAATTCATCTTATCAAGAGTTAAATAAATGGCACAATATAAGATTTACTCAAGCACTACTTTACTTTTGTAGCTCAAAATATCAGCAATTTGAATACATTAATGATTTCCTGGTGGTATGTGGTTAACATACTGTAGTGTATACCAAAGTTTGCAGTGCAACGCAGCAGCACTCCTGCTCCTGCCACTCACTTGAACCACAAGGAACACAAGTGCTTTACCTGTCTGCACTGAAGCCCTACGCCAGACTCCAAACTTGCAATGCAATGTAGAGTGCTCCTGTTTCCTGCTGTTCACCTGAGCAGGAAGGCTTGCAATATGGGCTGTGGTCGGGGGTGCTGCTGCTTTGCACTTTGACTTTGGAGTTTATACATTACAGTAGTTTAACCACACGTTGCCAAGAAATGATCAATACACTCAAAGGTATTGATATTTTTAGCTGGGTGGGTATAATCTACACACCTTACAAATTTGAGTAATTGGGTTACAAAATTTGACTTATCCAGTTCAACAAGCAATACTGATCTGGAGTTGGTAACAATATATTTCTTCAAATTAAACATAAATATAAGTTATACAAGTTATGCTTAAGTGGACCCCCATGTAGTTACCTTGAGAGAACAGAGCAGCTAACGAGTAGACAATAAAACCTGTTTCCCAAGGAGTGGTTTAGATTGAAGGGGAGCGATATTTCTCTCGCTTCTACCCAAAATATCCCAGTCAATACCAGTCAGTCATATTGCTACCTTAGATAGCAGGTTCTATATCCAATTTCTGATGTGACTGAATACTTTCCAGAGATATTAGAGCAAAGATTGAGGCAAGAGCAGTAATACTACTCTGTAATCATTTTATTGCAATAATTACCATCAAAGCAGACAACTTGTATGCCAAGTTTCAGCTGAAGATACTAAACCCTAGCTATACAGGGTTCATAATGAAAATGCCAACAGATACTTATACAGAGTAGATTGTGACTAACAGGTGCCAGAACAGCACTAAATCTCAAACTGAGTAGTAATTTATTTTTGTCAACTGCAAAAGAAAAGGACATAAAATGTAATAATAAAAGGATGATAATATTAAGTGTATTTGACTGGGGGAAATGTCCTTTTCAAGAAATATCTGGAGAGAGATTACCAGGATGCTAAGAAAATTCCTTCAGTGTTTATCTTACTGGCAGAGAACCAGGAAAGCAGTGATGCAAGGCCATAATTGACCTAAAAACATATAGGAGGAAATGAAACACGGAAAATCTGGATTAAAGGGTTGGATTGTTTTCTCTATGGAAACATGAAGATGAACAAGTTTGCAATTCATTGTGACATCAAACCATATTTGTTTCAGTATGAAATACAAAATTCTGTCCTAGAGTAATGGCCAAGTGACAAAAAGAAACTTTGGGTTAAAGATCAGCACCCCTTCCACAATCAGATATGACACGGCATTCAATTAACTTCCCCAGCTGGTTTTAGCCTTTTAAGGCAGTTCAGTGAAAACAATCTATCTGCTAAGCATGGCCATGGATGTACTTAAAATATGTCTCAGGCAAACATCATCATTATCTCTTGTATTTTTTTATCAGATAGTATTCATACAGCAAGGTTAAAGACAAACTTTCTGGCCCAAATTCATTAACCCATGTTGCCACCTCACTGAAGTGAGTGGAATTGTACCAATATGATCTTGTTGTCTCATTCACTTGAATTCTAAGCAGTATGATCATCTACTGATGATTTTTAGATTGAGGACAGCTGGCCATTTTGGTCACATTGGACCTTCCAGCAGCATTCAATAGGAATGACTATCAGCTGCTGTTTCAGCTGCTGGTTGGTGGTTTGAGTCATACCTAGTGGTGTGGAGGCAATTCATGGTGATGGATAGTTATGCATCATCCCAAAGAGTCATGAAATGTGGCATTTCCCAAGGTTCAATTCTTCTGCCCACATTCAACATATACATGCAATCCTTTGGTGATATTATGACTAAGGCGAGGGTTGAGCATCATGAGTATGCTGATGATTCACAATTGTATTGCTTGCCCCCTGAACCCTGCCACCTTGACCTCTTCCTAGAAGCAATCTCTGAATGGTATAGTCAGCTATATGCAGTGGAGCTACCTTTTTGCTCAATCTGGGGAAGACTGAGATGATGCTGGTGGGGAGGGGCAACCGACATTTATTTATTTATTTTAACCATTTAATACCCCACCCAACTCCACCTCACGCAGCTCGGGGCAGCTTACAATAAAATCATATAAATATAACAACATCATGATTTACAACGAGATCATATAAATACAAAACAACATTCCCACCCGGCTTAAAAATATAAAAAACACAAAACCCTCCCATAACTCACTCCCCCCTTCCCCCACTCCCCACCATATAACCACCCTCACCCATCCCTCCACCAAACACCTGGCAGAACAGCCCGGTCTTACACAAGCAACAAAAGGTCAACAGGTCTGGGGCCAGGCAAGCCGCTTCTGAGAGAGAGTTCCACAGCCAAGGTGCAGCTACCAAGAATCCATAGTGGCCCCCCGATTGACTCGGGGAACCTCCAGCAAGTCACCCCCAGAAGACTGCAGGGATCGATCCAGGACCCGGGGAGTGAGGCGATCCAGCAGATAGGTCGGGCTGAGGCCCTGTAGGGCTTTAAAGGCAAGAACCAACACCTTGAATTGAACCCGGAAAAAAATAGGCAGCCAGTGCAGACTTTGGAGCACCAATGTAATGTGCTCCCAGAGACCTGACCCCATAAGGAGCTGGGCTGCCGCATTCTGCACCAGCTGTGACCTCCGGACCATCACCAAGGATAGCCCTACATAGAACGTGTTGCAGTAGTCCCACCTAAAGGTACAAAAGCATGAATGATGGTGGCCAGGTCAGAGTCTGAGAGGTAAGGCCAAAGCTGCAGAACTAGATGTAACTGTCAGAAGGCCCCCCTCACCACCGCCTCCACCTGGACATCCAAGCGGAGCCGGGAATCAAGGAGCAACCCCAGAATCCAAACCTGGGAGACTAGAGGAGGACAAACCCCATCAATGACAGGAGATGTCACACCCGCCGCTCTCCCCACCAGCATTACTTTCGTCTTGTCAGGATTCAGCTTCAGTTGGCTCTGCCTCATCCACTCCTCCACAGCTGCCAAACACCGGGAAAGCACGGAGACTGCCGGGCCTGGGTCTGAAGAAAATGAGAGACTGTCAGTGGGAAGAGGCAGCGAGGGTTTTTCCCTGTCCAAGGGAAGCTGCGGCACTGCCCCGCGGGGAGTCCCACCCAGAAGGAACAGCTTCAGGGACCGCCGGAGCAGGCTCCGCCCCACTGGCGATCCCAAGCCCCGCGACAGCATTGCCGCTTGCAGACACACACCCAGGTCCTGGACCGAGCGTGGGGCTTCCCCTGCCCCTGTTGCAGCGCTCGGAGCGGCTACGAGCACGCACGGGGGCGGGGCTTGGGCAATAAGAACCAGCGCCACCAGGAAACCGGCTCTGGTGATTTGGGAAACCGGCCCCTGCTAGTCCTTGAGTCTAAATGAACGTCTTTTGAGCGAGTGTGGCAGCGAGTGAAGAGTGCATCTATAGTCCTGTGAGTCTCTGTCGTTCCTGACCTGTCCTCCGAGTGTTCGTGGAGATTGAGTGGGTGAGTCCGTGTGTTGAGCGTGCCCCTGCCCTTCCCCCCATCTCCTTCCTCAGTTCCGTTGGATCCTTGCTAGTTGAATTGAGTGCCCTGCATCCCTTCTCCTGTGGGGTCCTGTGCACTTCCCCCCCCCACCCCCGGTATACCCTCTCCCTTTCTCCCTACCCCCCTGTCCTCCCTGGTACATCTGAGTGAGTGCATCGTGGGGCAGACCTGGGTTACCCCCAACTCAGTGGCGCCCTATGATAATAGAGGCCTGTTCTCCTTCATTGGAGGTAAAGGCCACACTTCTATCCTGACGGGCATCCATCCACGAGCCTCCTTAGCCCTGAGCAGGGTAATCCCGGGTGGTGTGCGAGTGGTAGCAAGTCCCATATACCCCTCCCTCCATGACAGAAGTACAGATGAGTGTTGTCAGCATATTGATGGCAACTCACTCAACACTGTCTCACAACCTCACTCAATGGCTGCATGTACAGGTTGAGCAGGAGCGGGCACAGAATGGAAGCTTGCGGGACACCACACGCGAGGTCATGAGGAGAAGATGACTCTTCTCCTAACACTACCCGTTGGGTCCTACCGGCTAGGTAGGAACAGAAACATTGTAGAACTGTTCCGCCTAATCCTGCCCAGTCCTACAAGTGAGTCACTAACAACTTGTGATCAACCGTGTCAAAAGCTGCCGAGAGATCTAATAGGACCAGTAGAGTTAAACGTCCCTGGTCCATAGGCAGATCATCAACCAAGGTCACAAGCACAGTCTCCATACCATACCCTGGGTGAAAGCCAGACTGGGAGGGATCTAGAAAGCTGCAGCTATCAAGGTACATCTGGAGCTGCTGGGCCACCACCCGCTCAGTAAACTTCCCTAAAAAGGGAAGGTTAGTGACTGACCAATAGCTGGCAAGCGAGTCAACATCAAGTGATGGTTTCTTGATCAGAGGCCATACCACCACCTCCTTCAAACATTCTGGCACTCTGCCCTCCCAAAGGAAGGCATTGATCACGCCCGCCAGCAGCAGACCTAACATCTCCCGGCAGACTTTCACCAACCAGCATGGGCACAGATCCAGTTCACAACAGGTGGCCCTAACAGACCCCAGAACATCCTCTGCCCCAGCTGGCATCACCTCCTGAAACAGATGCCATGAAACCAGACCAGATGAGGCTTCTACAGCCTCTGGCTCTCCTCCCTCTGCACAACACGCAGCACCGAAATTGTGGTGAATCCAAAGTGATCTTATCCACGAAGTACTTGGCAAACAAGTCACAGCAGGCCCTGGAAGATTTCACGTCCAGGCAGAGTGAGGCTGTACTGACCAGGCCCCACACCACCCGGATTACTCCATTGGACGGGACTTCGCAGCTGCTATGAGGGCAGCAAAGTATTCTTTCTTTGCTGCCCTCATGGCCACAGCATAGGTCGATATGAGGATGTCCCCACCTCCCTTGGACCCCTGCATGTTGAGGGGGTTCAAGTGGAGGTGTTGGGGCAGGTGAAGGATTTGAGCATCATTTTAGACCAGAAAAACTCAAAATGTGTTTCAATGACACACAGATGTGTGTCAATGACATTTTGTCAGATGTGTTTCAATGACATCCCTCCCCCCCCCAGCTATACAATTTGTGTAAGTTACGCCTTTATTTATCCCAGGATGACCCATGCCCTGGTGACCATGAGGCCTGATTATTGAAATTCCCTCTTTTATGGACTTCCAGAAGTGCTTCTTCATTGCTTGCAGTTTGTTCAAAATGCAGCAGCATGACTGCTTTTTGGTTTGGGTAGCCGTGATCATATTATGCTCACCTTGCTTTCACTGTGCTGGCTGCCTGTAGAGCAACAGATTGAATTTAAGATTGCACTGTTGGTTTTTAGTAGGGCTGAACTGAAGTCTTCGGAGAATTTTAGAAACAGTCAGGGATTACGGACTTCGGTTTGGACTTGGTGGTTTCTGAAGTTCCAGAGAGCAAGGATGTTCCCCGGGAAACTTAGGAAAACTTCAGAAGCAGCTACACGCCTGGGTGGTCTGGAGTTTGAGTCAAGAAGCTTCTGGAAATAAAACTTAGTGCCATATTTGATAGGAGGGGAGTATGAAAGGGGGCAGTTGAGTGATGGCCAGCCAGATGGCAAGTTTTGATTGGCTTGCAAGTTGCAGCCTTGCAGGTCAAACACATTTACACACACCCCTAAAAGTAGCTGCACACACAGCCATTTTCCATTCTCTGATGAATTTGGCTGTGTGCTACACTGCTAATTAGTAAGTAATTGGCTGGGGGGGAGGAGAGACTCATGGCATGGTTTGGCCTGGCTCCCCTGTCCATAGGGATGGGGGTTTACTTTTCCAGCATGCCACGTTCTTAAAAATAATAATAATTGGGTGCCACATTGCTACTGCCTGCTGCTTGGTTGACACTGGCAGCACCATGAGGCAGAGAGATCTCTTTGCCTGGCTCCAGTTCTTCTTTCCTGGTCTGTTCAAGTTACCAGTGCCACAATACCAAATCCATGCTAAGAAGGTGCTCCTGGGTGTGTGTGAGGGGGGGAGGGGTGAATGTGTTGTCTGCTGGCCTGACTGGCTTTTGGTGGTATTTCTTCTCCACACAGTTGCACTGTTTTTGTGGGGTTGTGGGTTGAACTTATGTTAATTCTTACCAAGGACCTGGCTGCTGCATGGCACACAGCAGATCCTAATTGTAAAGTGTAAGTTAACTGTAACTTCTACTGTTCTGCCAGCTGTCCATGGTGACTAACAGAGGGAGGAGGAATACGTAGGTAAGGGTACCATATCCAAGATCTGGATTGCCCACTAGGGATGTGCGAACAGGACGGAGTTCGGATGTTCGGACTAAAAATGTTCGGGGGTTCGGTCCGGTGGAGTTTGGACCCCCCCTGAATGTTCAGAAAGTTTGGTGCTGCCAGGAGGCTTGGTGCGCTCCAGGGACCCCCAGGGGTGCCTGTGGTGGCATAGCAGGCCGTCAGAAACCCAGCAGATACTGGGAAGGCTTGGTGCTTGGTACCCTGGGTTGCCCGGGAAGACAGGCTCAGTGCTTGGCCTCTGGGGGTGCCCGTGGCACCAGGGCTGGCTGTCTGAGATCCAGCGGCAGCAGCAGCAGAGGACGGAAAGGCTTGGAGTTTGGTGGCTGGCATCCATAGGGGGCAGGGCATTGCAGGCTGACATCGGTGGAGCAACAGCAGAGGCATGGCCAGGGCTTGGTGGCTGGCACCCCTACTTAGCTGGGCATTGCATGCTGGCAGGCCTCCAGTTCTGCTCGCTCTATGCTGGGTTCTCCACTTTTAGTCACCATCACGGCCGGGCATTGCACACTGCCAGGCATCGACGGAGCAGTGGCAGAGGCCTGGCCAGGGCTCGATGGCTGGCACCCCTGCTTGGCCAGGTGTTGCAGGCTGCCAGGCATCGGTGGCAGCCTGACTCCAGTTTGTGTGTGAGGGGCAGCTTAAACTGGGGGGCCATGAAGCCAATCAGGTGCCTAAACCTCATGTCCCCGACCACCGAGAAGGGCTACCCATCGAGCGCAATCATTTCCCCAAACATGCACATGACTTTCACTTGAAAGTCATGCCAGCCTCCACATCCTGCAGTTGCCATTGGACTTGGCAGCTGCCCCCACGCAAGCTCCTCCATGGTGTACTGATGCTTCTGCTGCTCCCCCCCAAGCAGCGATACCGCTCCTGCTGCTAGAGGCAGCTACATTAAACTAAACTGCCTGAGTCAGACCAATGGTCCATCTTAACCCAGTATTGTCACAACCTAACATAACAGCAGGGGTTTCAAATTCGGGTCCAAATCTGGCTCTTTCAGGGTCTCTGGCAGAGGCCATCCCAGCGTGCTACCTGAGACCCCTCCAATCCCCAGTGGAGGCCTCCCCCAGGTGTGCTACCAGAGATCCTGAGGTGGAGATGGCAGGGATTGAACCTGGGACCTTATGCATGCAAAGCACGTGCTCTTACCACTTGAGCTATGCCCCCCCCCCCGTTAGAGCAGGATGCTTACCTGCTGATGGAGGCAGACGACTGGCCACTGCAGTTGGGAACCTGCTGGCATCCACTGCCCCTGCCTGACCGCTTAGCAGCACAGTGTTGTGGCATCACTTAAAGTGCCTCGCCATAGCAGTTGTGCCAAGGTTGTCCCCAATCTGAGTGATGTCTCGCGAAGGGGAGTGCTGGGACCCTGAGGCTGATGGACTGCCCACCATGCTGCTGCCACTCTCCCTGTGCCCCCTATAGCTGCTGTACTGCTGTTCCTCTCTCTGATGCCATTACCTGGGGATAAGACCCTGCCTCTAGCAGCCGGGGTGGGATCCACCAGCCCTGGACTGCTGGGGATNTCGCCATAGCAGTTGTGCCAAGGTTGTCCCCAATCTGAGTGATGTCTCGCGAAGGGGAGTGCTGGGACCCTGAGGCTGATGGACTGCCCACCATGCTGCTGCCACTCTCCCTGTGCCCCCTATAGCTGCTGTACTGCTGTTCCTCTCTCTGATGCCATTACCTGGGGATAAGACCCTGCCTCTAGCAGCCGGGGTGGGATCCACCAGCCCTAGACTGCTGGGGATCACCTCAATAATAGGGGTTGGGGACATTGGTGGCCTTGGAGGAACATCCGACCCCGAAGCACCTGCTCCTGCTCCCACAGTAGAAACAGCTGCAACCTCCTGGAGTGCAGGCCTTCCACTGCCCTGTGTGGCAGTGGAGGATGCTGGCAGGAGATGCCGATGAACCACACCCCTAGTGCCATTGCTGGGAGCCTCTGAAGCCTGGCTGCCAAAATCAAGCCTGTGCAGTTTGGGGCGTGGTGATGGACTCGGGCTGCTGCTGATGCCTGCTGCCACTCCGCTGGCACGGCCCCTGCCACCTCTTCCACATGCCCCATTGCCTGCCTTACAGGCAGCAGCCTGGCCTCTCCTGCTTCCCTTCTCCATTTCTCCCACCCAAGAATGCAAAGGAAGATTTTATATATTTTTTATTTATTTATTTATTCTAAATTGTAATCTAATATTATATATATCTACTGCACTAACTCTAACTGCTATTAACTATTCTAAAATCTATGGAACTAAATGGAATATTATCTAATATCTACAAAGGCCTAGTCCTACAAACACACTATAAAATTTTAAAACTGAATCACTACACACTATCTCTATCTATCTCTATAACTAAGCTAACTCCTACAACTATCTATCTGTAGTAATTATCTAATATCTAATCTCTCTCTCTATATATATACACACAGGGACGGGGGTGGACACAGACCGCTCACAACAAACAACACAGGGAGGGGTACAAAATTGAAATGAAACCTAAATCAATCTAATGCTACTATAAATAAATCCAAAAACAGGGTAAGGGAATCCGGGATGGAATATATACAGGGAGGAGGGAAGGATCTTGATTGTTATTGATCCCTTGTCTCTCCCTATGTCCCTTCTCCTTGTCTCCCCCCTCCATGTCTATTAGATTGTAAGCTGTAGGCAGGAACCGCATCTATCTTATTATTCTGTACAGCACCAGGTACATAGCTGGTGCTACACAAATGCTTATAATAATAATAATAATAAATAATTAATGGAGGGTAGAGAGAAAGAACACAGGGAGGGGTAAAAAATAAAAATAACACCTAAATCTATCTAATCTAATCTAAATAAAAGAAACTATGGTGGCCTGAGGAAAAGAGGGATGGTGATTGGGCAGGCTGGCTGCTAGTCCAAGCCTCTCCACCCCTGGCACCAGGTAGTCTGCTCCTCAGCTGCCCCCCCACTCCCTGGGTCTGCCAGTCATGCTTTCCCTGCCCGAACTCAGCCAAACGTGGCCAAACTGTTCAGGACTTTGGACGTTCGGTTTGGCCGTTCGGCTGGGCTGAGTTCGGGCCGAACGCCAAACGTCCAAACCGCGTTCGCCCATCCCTGTCGCCCACTGCCCTGGCCCGGCCAGATTGGCATTGCAAGTTGCATTCATCCTTTCTTGGCTGGCTGCTGTGCCAAGTGCCCCATTGTTGACTATAGAGGGAGGAGGAATATGGAGGATATCCAAGATCTGGATCACCCACTGCTCCTGGCCAGAGCAGGGCACTCTCTAGCTGCTGCATGTGGCATATCAAATGAGATTCGTACATTGCGCAGCTGCACCAGAGTGGCTAATGCAGATTGCCCTTCTGGCAGGGGGGAGGCAGGGAAGGACCCAGTTGGGACTGGCTTTTGTTTTTCCCTCTGTTGGTGATGCCATGAAGAGTTTTTTTGAGACTCTATAGGACAGAGGGAAATAAGCTCCCACAGTCACAACAAGGTACCAGTCCTCCATGAGGGGAATGTTTTGTTTTGTTGTTCTTGTTTATTATCCTACCCAACTATGACAAACAACTACCTGCTTACAAATACCTAACTATAACTACCTGTCTGAGTCTATCTAACCACTGCTACCTTAACTAAAGTAATACTAAGAACTACCTACCCAACTAACCCAAAGTCAGAGGAGATCAGATCTGAGGGCAAGGAGGAACCCTCATCATTCCTGCAATCATCAATTTGTCTGGCTGGCAGTCTCAGACAAGTTGGTAGAAGAGGTGGAGGAGGCACTGACATCCACCACAGGAGCAGCAGAAGACCCCTCACCAGGGTCCCTGACAGGGATAGATATCCATTGTCGACGCACCCCCTCCCAAGGAAGACACGGACACTTGTATGGGTTTGAACGGCCGCACTCTTTATTGTTAGTCGATAAAAAGGGGGAAGAGGTGACCCTCCCACTTCCCCCTTTAAACTGGGGTCCTATCAATCTCTTCCTAACTGTTAACCATCGCCGCAGGAGGTTCCCTTACTGTAG
>QEPC01009642.1:429011-463593 GCA_003113815.1 Sphenodon punctatus | reverse complement strand
GCATAGGGCACCAATACAGCCCTGCAACATGCATAAATAACCACCAAGGGTGGCTAAAGGGTGGTTAGTGTCATGTCTGTTTTCACCCATTCCCTCCCACGGTTTCCAATACCACCTATATGCTGACGACACTCAACTCCATTCCATTCCTCTCCCCCTCTGTTCAAGCTCGTCTCACCAATTGTCTCTCTGATATCTCTGTCTGGATGTCTCAACGCCAACTCAAACTGAACATGGCAAAAACCAAACTCCTGATCTTCCCTCCCAATCCTTCCTCTCCCTCTTCTCTGTCAATTGCCATTGACAGGGTCTCCATCCTCCCTGTTCCCCAAGCCCGTAGCTTGGGCTTCATCTTCGACTCGCACCTTACCTTCAAACCCTATACTGATTCCATGGCCAAATTCTGCCGCTTCTCCCTCCACAACATTGCTAAGATCTGCCCTTTTCTGTCTGTCTCCTCTGCCAAAACTCTCATCCATGCCCTAGTAACCTCGCACCTCGACTATTGTAACCTCCTCCTCGCTGGCCTTCCCCGCTCTCACCTTTCTTCCCTCATCTCTCTTCAAAAGTCTGCTGCCAGGATCATCCACCTAGTCCGTCGCTTTGACCATGTGCAGTCTCTCCTCTCCTCTCTCCACTGGTTCCCCCTTCCTGAGCATATTCTGCACAAGCTCCTCGTCTTCACCTACAAAGCCTTTCACAACCTTGCCCGCCCCCTACCTCTCTGCCCTGAACTCCCTCCAAACCCCTGCTTGAGCATTCCACTCCTCTTCCATCCCCTTCCTCACCTTCCCATGCCTCCCCTGCTCCCCCAACTGCCTTCGTCCCTTCTCCCTCTCTGCCCCACATGCCTGGAACTTCCTCCCTGCCCACATCCGCCTTGCCCCATCCCTTCGTACCTTCAAATCCCTCCTCAAAATCCACCTCTTCCGCTCCACCCTTCCTAACTCCTGCTAACCATCCCCACCCATGATTATCCCCCACCTGTTATCTGCACACTCCCAATTTACTGTAACCAAGCCAAGAACATATACCTGAGTTCTCGCATTGTCATGATTGTTGCATCCCTTGTCTCTCCCTCTGTTCCCCCTTCCCTGTCTCCCCTCCCCCTGTCTTTAGATTGTAAGCTCTCGGGCAGGGACCATGTCTATCTTATTCTCTGTAAAGTGGCAGGTACATTGCTGGTGCTATATAAATGCTTATTATAATTATAATAATAATATAATTAATAATCTAATTTTCTTTTATGAATTTCTAGTTATGATGTGCAACATATTCACAACTGGATTGCCATCAGTTGAGCATAGATTTTTGTGTACACAATCAGGGTAAAAAGAGGAAAATTTTGATTATCTTTTCACATTCTTACTGAGACATCCCTTCAGGGAAACAAACTAGTTGGGCTAAACAGATGACAGCTTCTTCATATAAGTCTGTCATGACTAATTATTCTTAATTACCACAGCCTTAAACCTCCACTGTATGAGGCACACTGGATGGTTCCTTTTATAAGCATATGTTTCATCACATGACTACATATAGACATTCAGTTCCATCAAATATAATGCATATACCTTTTTAAATTCTGAAAGGCACAGGACACTTGATGGCATGTTTATGTCTTTGTAGCAATCAATTACACATCATGATTATGGCCCTTTTTACACAGGTGGCACCCATGCATGAACACCCAGAAACCTGGGTGTTCATTTTCTGGGTGTTCATGTATGGGTGCCGCCTGTGTAAATCCTAGAGCAGGCGGGGAGTGGAGTGCATGGACACTCCCATGCACATGCATACACACCCACCTCCACCCGTTCCCCCATGCATAGAGCAACTAGCAAAAATGGCGGTTGCTCCGTGCATGTTCATGAGTGGAGGTGGGTGTAGATGGGGGGGGGGGTGCCCGTCTACACCCTCCCCCCCCTCTGCACATGGACCATGGCATACACTGACCCACCCACCCTGACCCATGGCCCATGTAAAAAGGGCATATATGTTAAATATTTCAGGACCAGTATCCTAGGTAGGTTAGGGTTAAATCCAGGAAGTTCTTGTCCTACATAGGAAGACACACTGCAATATTTCAAAATGACACAATGTCACTTAATTATGATGTGATGCCAATATCTAAGAAAAGTATTTCAAATATATATTTAGAATGATGTTTTTAGGCCATATGAGTTTGTTTCCTGGTTGACTTTTATTAAGACTCAGACTGAAGAAAAATGCGTTCTTGAGTTCAGACATTGCAAACCCTGAAAAAAATTCTAGGGAAAGTTATGTATTTTCATATAATCTCTTTATGGCCTGATTCTATTTCTAGCAGTCGTATTTTCTGGAAAATAGACTAAAATCTATCAAGGGAAAAAAGTTGCAGATTTGAGAGCAGGTTTGGCAGTGAAAAGAGAAATGCCAATTATGAGATCTCAATCAAGCTCTGCATAGTCCCACTTAAAACCTTTCTAACAAGCTCCTTCTTCCAGAAATCGTTTGCCCACCTCTTTTATAATAAAAACTACACAGAGGAGACTAACATGATTTCAACTTGTACCTCCTTATACCCATAGGACTGAATCAGAGCTCTGGAGTTTCATCCACTTTCAATAGGGCTGAATGTGGCCCAGAGTATGACAGACAGTTTGCATTAGAACACAAGGTTTAGAAAAAGAAGTCGCAGACTCCGCCAACAGCAGTGGAGAAGATGAGAATGCTGTGTGACAGCAATGTTCTGTGACTCTCTGTGCTGATCATTGTTTTGTATCAGTCCGGCCTGCCAAATAGAGTGCTCCTGTCAGCTCCACTTCTTCCTTTTAAATCACAGGATGCAGATATCGCCTACATGCACTTTTCTTTCAGTTCAACAGCTAAGGCTCTGCGAATGGCTATCTAAAATTAATTTGTATGCAGGAGGCTTTCTTTTCTAATAAACACATTTATACAGCAAACAATGGCAGAACAACTTCAATATTACTAAAAATAACTTTGCATGCAGTATTACCAAATGCACCCATTTCTGGGGTGAAGGATGGCCGATAACGGATTCATAGTTTAGATCACAGTCTTGGTGGAAAGAGCAAGGATTAACCTGATCTTACTGGTTATCCTTAAGTTAACACTGAAGCAGACCAGATGAACCTTGGGTTTTAAGGCCTCATCTTAGAAACCCACGGACTGTAAACTGCTGAGTTCTCAATTTATTTACCTTTTGAAAGATAGAGGACCAGATTTATCCTGTATATTGCGGCAGTTCTTGGAGCTCTGCTCTTCCTATAGAATGTTCAATGTTCAGGGCAAGAGCTTTCATCCATAAGGATTACTGTTCTCCAAAGCAAATAACAAATAGATAAAAGCAGGGAGATAATTCTTGGACTGATTAGAGCTGCAACCAGGCACCCAAAGATTGGGGCACCCCTGATTTATCGAGGTTGCCTGAATCAACCCAGACCCATTCAGTCACTGTTGATGACCAAACAGGACCTGATGGGCTGCCCAGTCATGCCATCCTTTGAAACTGACAGGATCCAGCCCAGCCACAGCAGCCCAACCTGGATCCTGTCACTTTCAAAGGCTGCTCCCCCTCCACCACCAAGGCGCTGTAGGAGAGTGTGGGGAGTGCCGGCTGGCCTTTAAAACTGGCAAGTCCCAGCTCGGACCTCTGGGCTTGTCGGCTTCTCTGGGCAACACACGTTTTCAGGCATCGGGCACCCGATTGGTCCTCGGGTGTCTGAAAATGCAGGCATTACTCGTAGGTACTAATTTTAGTACCTGTTACAACTCTATTTCCATAGCTTGCTACCCCCTGGGCATCAGCACTTTGGCCAGCCACATCTCATTGTCCCGCCACAAGATCAGCCGTCTAGTTAGTTCCCAGTCTCCAGGAGAAGAGCTCTTACCAGGCTCCCTGCAGTCTGATTCAAGGTCAGAACGTACTGTTCTTAGAGCCCCAGAAGGGGGCATGGCTAAGGTAACCAGTGGGCTTTTTTAAAAGCATTACTGCACGCTCTGTCACACAGCTGCATCTGAGGCTTCAGTTTTAATTAATATCCGGAGATATCGGGCATCTTTAGATCAGGTGTCAAAACCCCTAAGCACGTGTTTGGCTGTTGTGTGTAAGCACCATAACAATCCCAACTGGGGGTGTGCACCAGGGACCCATATTGTTTTTCATTTTTGTTTTTCATTATTAAAAAGTGTCATTTTTGTTATTATTAATGAAATTTTGTTTTTCGTTATTGGTGTCATTGGTATTGTGCATGACATCGAAGCTTTTGTTTTTGGTATCATTTCCATTGTGGGCTGCCACCAGTGGCAGAAGTACCAGAAGACACCTGCCCCAGACTTCTCAGAACTCCTTCCTCCCTTTCTCATTATAATGCACAATGACAATATGAAAATTTACTAATATGTATGTCTAACCTACACCTAATAACCAATACTGTATGCAATATATTCCTATCTAAGTATCTATATCAATAAACTTCTATCTGCTATGTGTTCTGTCTATCTACCCTATTACTATCCTATAATGCTAATATATATAATAAAACAGCCTAGTATCTACTAATATCTATATAATAATTAATATGTACAACTAATATAACTATATATAATATGGATGGGAGAGACAGACAGGGGAAGGTAAAATAAAAGGGTATAAGGAAAGGTAAGGTATAACACTGAGGGCTGTGGAAGGTTTTTAGTGCAAGCACTAAAGTTCTGCAAACTCAACCTGACACAGCAAGAGTTAATACAGAACAAGTGTCAAACAGCCTGGCCCTACAATATAAAGGGTTGTGGTGCCCTCCCTAGAGCTCCTATGATTTGTTCTGGGAGGCAGGAGGCATTGAGCAATCACAGAGTGCCATTCAACTGCCTGGGACCTGCTAACCTCATTGGCCAGAGATTTACATCCATCCGGTCCTTTCCCTCCCATCACAGGCCCAGTTCAAGAGTTCAACACTGTTTCTCCCCCACCCCCCAAATGGCTCCAAGAAGTCTACTCCCTCCTCCCCTCTCCACATTTTCCATCCAAAACAACTGCCAGGCAATAAAGAAATGAATAACCCCCAAAAGAGTCATTATTGATTTTGTTATTATTTATCTTTAGTTATCTTGCAATAATAATAACTAAAATGAAGAATTTCATTGTTGTTATCAACATAATGAAAACAAAGTGTACACCCCTAATCCCAGTACCAGTTTGGTCACCCATTGAAAACGCGATGTGAACATCATTGCATCACAAGGACAATATTTGTGTTCCGGTTGAACATGTGGCCAGCGTTGTGTCTAATGATATCGCGTGGCGTGTTAGCAGGTACAACATGGGTAACGAGCTGTCAGCGCTTGCGTGCTGAGATTGTGTAGTGAGCAAAACACCGATTTGCCCCGAGATGGGCTGTGTGTCTAAACAGCACCACATGGTGAACACAGGGCCAAACTGGTGCTCATATCAAGGTCAAAACAAACATTCAGACACCCATTGACATTATGTCCAAAGACACCCAGTATGTCATGGGAGTGGGTCCCTAGACTGTCTGTGACTTAGTTTCCCTCTAATTGCAGCACCCACTGGATCAGGTTCCTCCAGAATTGAATCAGTCTGCAACGGGTTAATCCTTTTATCACCTTTAAGCCTCAGAATTTCCCAAGCACAAAACTCTTCTTTTTAGGTTCACCTGTGTTTGAAAACTCAGAATTTACCCAAACTCTGTCAGGTCAATGTTAGGAATTCCCTTAACCACACTAAGCTCTGTTAAAAGAAGTTTAATGTATACATCATGAATAAAACATGCAGTACTAGATTATACTCGGAGTGCAGTAAATCAAAATAATATAACCAATAACGCATTCCTACTTATACTTGTGTTCTTCTAACTAGGCTTACCCTAATCAAACTCCAAAGAATATTTCAGTTCATATCTCAGCTGCGATGGTAAAGCTTAGCTGGGAAACTATTGTTTCCTAGTAAATAATCTTACTGCTGTTTTTAAACGTCTGGCACCTCTCTCTCTTTATCCCCCTCCCACCTTGTTCTACTCACTCGCTCCCACCCGTTCTATGCCCATATATACCTGCTCTACATTTGCTCAGTTTATATATTTCTACTGGCTATGTTCCATGACTGAGGAAGAGCCCTGTGTGGTCCAAACGTTTGCTTATCTCCACCAACAGTTGGTCCAATAAAAGATATAAATTGAACCACTTTGTGTCTCTGTTTTAATAGATGTTAAAACAAACTTTGTAAAAACTAACACGACTATCAAAAGCATAAAATGTAAACTATGAGTCATGTTTAAATGTATTCCTGGCTATTTGGTAAAAAGCACCTGTTAGGACAGATTAACAGTTGATTCTCTGTGTTCTGAACATTATTGCACTTCATGAGTCAGTTCTGTCAATATCCATAACACCTAGGTAACAACTATCTGTTTGTCTGTGGAGCATGTAATCACTTTATACATGTAGAATACCTCTACTTCAGAGGTCATCTAGTCCAGTCTCCTGCTCAATGTAGGAAATCTGCAGCTACAGAATCCCCCACAGATGGTTGTCCAGCTTCTGTTTGAAACCTCCAGCAAAGGAGAGCCCACCACCTCCCTAGGCAATTCCACTGTCGAATAGTTCTTCCCATTAGAATGTTCCTCCTAACGTTTAACTGAAATCTGCTTTCTTGTAATTTGAGTCCATTATTTCTAGTCTTGCCTTCAGGGGCAAGAGAGAACAAGTCTTTGCCATCCTCTCTGTGACAGCCGTTCAGGTAGTGGAAGACCACTATCATATCTCCCTTTAGTCTTCTCTTCTCTGGGCTAAACATACCTGGCTCCTTCAACCATTCCTGATAGGACTTTGTTTTCAGACCCCTGACCATCTTTGTTCCCGTCCGCTGAACCCATTCCAAGTTGGTTTAATTACCTTCTGGAGGGGTCCCACACTGATGCATGGCCTCTTCTCAGCTGGTAAGTTTGGAAATAAAAAAAACCACACTGAGCATGCTCAGAAGGGCCTGAATGACTTTTTCTGAGAATGCTCAGTCCTTTTCAAAGATGGTGCTGGCCTGCTGATGCTGCCAATGCCATCTTTTGAAAAAGGCCAAGCATTAAGGGTGTGCAATTAATTTTCATTATTATAACGAAACCAAAAATTTTGATTTTCTTTTTTGTTGTTGTAAAAACAAAAATTACAAATAATAATAATGGGAAAAAATGAAAAAAAATATTTGTTTTTGAAATAATGGGGAAACACTAAAAAACGTATTCCTGGCTATAACTTTTTTGTTTCTTATTCAATTCTGATTACACTTAAGGAGATTGTATCCCCAACAGAGGGAACTATGTGTACCAGATTTCAGAAAGATTAGATAATGAGAACCGATTTTATAAACCATTGAACATTGTGATTTTAAGAAGCTCCATACACATTCCTGGCTACAACTTCTTTATCTTCTGTTCAATTTGCATGAAACCTGGGAAGATTATGTCCCTCCAGAAGAGTACCAATCCTGCCAAATTTTAGAAAGGTTGGCTAAAGGTCCTGAAGTTATAAGCCATTAATTTGAAAATGCATATTTGACTGTAACATTTTTATATTCCATCCTGTTTACAAGACACTTGTAGGAATATATCTCACACCTTCCCTGTCATCTCTGCCAAACTACAGGACAATTTGATAGAGACCCAATTTTATAAGCAATTGAAATTGTCCCCTAGAAGACCATTATTCAGATAAATAAAAGCATATGCAGTGACAGTCAGAGGCAGGCACCTGGCATGGCAGGGGGGGGGGAGGCTGTAGGAGGAAGGATGGGGAGCAGACTGTCAGACACATTCACTGGCCAATTACTGCATGCTTCCAGCTTTACAGGACCAATCCATGGTGGCTTAGAGGCAGGCATAGGGGGCAACCCTGAGGCGGGCATAGAAGGGATAATAACTGGGACTTTGGGGATAGCACCCCAGCAATCAGGAGACATGGCTGGCCAATTATCATCACGATCACATCTTGCAGCACTGTGACAGAGGACATAAAACAATCTCTATTGGCTCTTTCCTAAGCGGATGCTTCAGACTTCCCAGTAACAAATGGAGGAGAGAAGTTGGGATGGTCACAGCACAGAATGAGGATATTTGGTTGACATTTCTGCTGGCCAATTGGCATCAAAAACTGATCTTATACCACAGTGACACATAAGAGAATCCCTGGCATAGGCTCATTCTCTGCTTTTTCTGTGCAGGCTTATAAAAGTGGAACCCTTTATCACATCTTTCTGATATTTGGCAGAGATAATGTTGAAGGTGTGAGATACAGTTCTACCAAATTTCACTGGTTGGACTAAAAAGTTGTTACAGTCAGACATGCATTTATAAGTTAATAGTTTATGCCACCAGGACCATTTATCAAATACTTCTGAAAGTTGGCATAGATAGTAAAAATGGGGAGGGGTATAACCATGCCAAGTTTCATCCACATTAGATGCAAGTCAGAGATTTTACAGTCACTAATGTATATGCAGATTTTTGCAAAATAACACAATTGAACTGATTATAAAATTAGATTACTTAATCCAATCTTTCTGAAATTGGGTACACTTAATGCCTTCCATTGGAGGTACAATCTCTCCAAGTTTACTCTAAGTATAATGGAAAAAAAAACGTTACAGCCAACAATGTGTTTTCCATTGAAACCAATGAAAATCAAAACCAAAAGCAAAAACAAAAATGAAATTCTGATATTTATGAAAAATGAAATATTTAAATAACAAAAACAAAAAATGACATGGGTCCCTGGTGTACACTTCTCCCAAGCATGCTCAGAAAGGGCCATTCAGTCCCTCTGAACATGCTCAGTCAGTTTTTTATTTTCAAACTTACCAGCCAGGAAGAGGCCACGAATCAGCGTGGGACCCCTCTGGAAGGCAAACAAACCACCCCTGACCCCACTGCTAGCCCCTCTGCACTCCATAAGCACCCCCTCCCCTTCCCCCTCTAGGCTCCCAATCTCCCTTTGCTCACCTATTCCCTACCCAACCAGCAGAGCCAGGGAAGGGTGAGCAGGGGCTAGTGCTGTCCTCCAGCCCCCTTTCCTGTATTCAGCTCAAGTCTCCAAGTTCTGAAGTTTCCGGGGGCCGGTCCTCCAAACTTTGGAGCTTGGTAAATTGAGTTGAATGCCCCGGTCCTTGGTGTTTTCCAAGGAAAACCGAGGACTGAGTTTTACCACTACTTCAGATTGATGAGGAGACGGAAGTTCCAAGAGTACATCAGCAAGTTCCTTCAGTACCCTAGGAAGTAATCCATCTGGCCCCGAAGACTTGATCTCATTTAGAGTAGCTAGGTATTCTCTGACCAACTCTTTATCTATCCTGAGCTGCAGTCCTTTCCCCTCATTCACACTCATTTTGCCAGATTGGACAGTTTCCCTTTTGGGAGAAGACTGAGGCAAAACAAGAGTTGAGTGGAATAAGAGTCACAAGGCTGGAAGACATCTCAAGGGTCATCTAGACCAGCTCCCTGCACCATTGCAGGACCCGCCACACCCCAACCATCCACACAGAGAAATCCCACCAATAGGTACAAGCAGAGACTGGGACCAACCAGAGCGCACCGATGCCTGAAACAACAGGAAATAATTTTAGATAAAGAAGGATCCTAATGTCCCAAACCCATGCTTCAGGGGAAGCTGAAAAACCCTCAGACTCAACTGCCAATCTGCCCAAAGGGAAAATTCCTTCCCGACCCCAAGTAGTTGGGCCTTCTCTTTGTCACCTATTAACAATTCACCATCGTCACCAACCAGCAGATCTATTGTTTCCTTTTTCTTCCTTTTACTTCTAGCATACCTGACCCCCCCCCCCCCTTTTTGTTGTTGTTGTTGTTCTAAGCATTCCTCACTAGCCTCGGCTCATTCTGTGCTTTTGCCTTCCTGACACCATCCTTACAAGTCTGGGCTACTTATCCATATACTTTCTTCATGACTTGTGTCATCTTCCTTTTCTTTGTGTGCTTTTTAATTCTCAGCTCATCAAAAAGTTCTTTGTACAGCCACATTGGTTTCTTTAGCTGTCCCCCATTTTTCTTTCTCATTGGAACTATTTGCAATTGTGCCTCGGTATCTCATTTTTCAGACACTCCTGTCCATGTTGGACTCCTTTTTTCTTTAGTTTATCTAACCATGGTTTATCTAAGCTTAACTGCAAATATGCACAAAACTGCTTGATCAACAGCAATAATGTTATTAGTGCCTTTGCCCTAAGCTAAACTGGCACCAGAAATCACTGAAAGGTGGGTGTTTTCAGATGGATGGACTGCCCCAGTGCTGGCTGTACCAGCCCGCTTCACCCCCGAGTGGCCCATCCATTTAAAGGCGGCCTGCCAAATGTGCAGGTGGAACAAGTTCTGCCTGATCTGGGGCAGCCCTCCTGGTGGCAGCACCCAGGGCTGCTCTGCACCAGCCTGAAGCAGAGCAGATGTCTGTCTGTCTGATATGTGGGCCCACACTGTAGCTCTGCGTTCAGCTGGCCATTGCCCAGGCAACACAATAGAGCTGTGGGCTCCAGCCTAGAGCGTCAGGCAATCACCCGCAACTCTATGGTATGTGAGTGCTGCATGGGCAGCCCGCAGCCCGGGGAACCCACTGGGTCTGTCTGAAGCAGATCCAGGTGGGGCTGGGAGCAGGTGGACCTAGGGGTGCTCCCCCGGATCAACTCCAGGGACAGGAAGCCCTGTGTTTGTCTCAAAACACTCATTGTTTGTGCTACCATGCTAAAAGGTCACCAAAAGACCAAAAGGAACAGTTGGCATCTACATTTTGGAAATAGTAGAAAATGTAAATGAACAGAGTTAAAAAGCACAATTAGAAGTTAAATTAGGGAACACTATGGATGTTATCAAATGAGATGATAGTCTGCTGGAGTCTGTTTGGTCCTTGCAGCCCCCAATCACATATTAAGTGCATCCAGCCTAATTAACAGGCAGCCCCCTGCTTGTATTGCACGTGCTTGCAGCAGATTCCACCAGTAGCGCTAGCAATCTCCCTCCCCACAGCCACCTTGCAACTGAGAGGCAGCAACCACCTTTCCCACCTCTCATCAGGGGAGGGAAACTGCAGGAGGAGGGAAATCTCTAGCACACCTCTTTGCTGAGAAGCGGCCATGGTAAAGGGAGATTGCTACCACTCCCAACTCTCAGCTAACTGGGGGTGCTAAGTAGGACTCTTATGTGCTGGTGTACCTGGATGCCAGCAAGGCTGTGGGCAAACCTAATTGATGAGGTGTGGACATGTGGGAACCCATTTGCCCTGACTGGCCCGCACGGTGGGCCCGTGATGTCCCTGGACTCTGCCATGTATGGCAGCTCTGTGGTGACCACGTGGAGGCCACTTGGCAGACGCCTAATAGACGGGCACTCAGAAACGTGCCTGGTGAAGGCTAATGTGAGCTATTTGATTCCACCCTCTGTTTTCCATGCCAGGTTTCTCCATTCACAAGAGACAGAGTGCAATTTTAGGAGACTGAAGGGAAAATAAAGTCAAACAAAAGAGCAAAATAGCAGGCAACTACTTTGATCTTTAAAGAAATGAAGTCACTAAAAACAAATTTAATTCTTACCAACATAAACCTTACTTTCATGTCTAGTTAACAACATGCTGGGGAGTAGAAAGCAGGTGAAATAAGTCCAGAAAGGTCAAAGTCTAGGTTTTCAAAATGTAATTGCAAAGGGGTATACGTGGAACTCCATCTTGAGGAAAAAGACTTTCAGCCTAGGATTCTGGATTTTAAAAAAGTAAATAGTTATGTTTTTCAGTGACGTCTATTGACAGAGGGCTGACCCCCTGTAAGAAGAGAGCGTAGAGGGGACCAGCTTTGTTTTCATGTTGGATCAATTTTCATTTCAAAAATTTAGGGTGGTTTGGTTTTTTTTCCTGGTAATTTAACTTCATTTTAGTAATTAGATTTATTTCCCATTATCTTCAGTGGGCATCACTTTAAAAGTCTTGCATTGGTTTAAATGGCAGTTTTACTTTCAGTCTGATACTTTTCCATCCCCAAACTTTCAGAGTGTGCCCCAGGGTGACAGAGTATATGAGAGAGAGAGACTTACATGCAGTGGGAGGGTGCAGCAGCAGCAGGTGGGCACAGGAGCGGCAGGCACTAGCAGTCACCAGGTGGGCAACTGAAGCAGCAGGCACAGGTAGCACTCAAAGAACAACAGGACTTCAACTTGCAGAGGGCCGTGCACCATGTGAGGTACAGGGATAATAGCAGGTGGGCACTGGACAGCTGGCAGCACCCTAGATGTAACAGAGCATCAACTTGCAGAGAGTAATATGAGAGAGAGAGAGGGAGAGAGACGACTGACTGACTGCCAGGGAGGAGCCATCATTTGGGCAGGAGATTTTGGGAGCAAAGAGAGAGAGTATGCAGGCAGGAGCAGCAATGCGCACTCTGGAGCTGGCAGTGTACTGCTCACACTTACTCACAGAGCAGCTCGGGAACCCCAAGCAGCAGAAGGTTCACCCTTAGAAACACCAGCTGCTCCACCAACTCTAGTGCTGTTTGTGAATGGTGTGGACTCAATATCATCTACCTAGTCACTTGGCAGGCTAGTTGGTGGCCAGGACAGGGGTTCTACTGCCACTTTGACCAGGCCCTGCCACACCTGATCCTTGTGTGCCCAGTAGGTGAGCGCATCACTGCTGAGATCCTCTGGGGACTCATTGAGATAGCAGACAACTGTGGTCTCCGCACTATCCCTTTCCCATTAGGCGTGGGTCGGGCTGCTTCCAGCCAATGCCCCAACAATCTGTGCCCACAGTGCCTGCCCTGAGGTTGTCCAGTGGGGGATGATGGAAGTGCTGCTGCTGGTCCTGCTGCTGGGGGGTACTGTCCAGTCCCTGCTACTGGAATGGTTAGTTCCCCCCTCATTAGTCCATGCTCCTCCCTCATGCCCCTCTCTGCCTTCAAACCCTCTCTACCAACCTAAGCTTCATTTTGGTGGAGCTTGTGTAGAGAGCTGCCACACTTGCTTTCACCCGGGGGTCTCACACAGTGGCCAAAATATGCTCCTCTTACTGCGTTAAGGGGCCAAAGCACCTTTTCAGCCCCACCTGCAACCTTGTAAGCCAGGGCCACCACCTCTGGCACAAGTGAGTGCTTCCCTCCTGCTGCAGGAAGCCTGCCATTTTCTTAAGCAGCAAGCGGATGAAAGGGATCACCTGGTTGAGGCTGGCGGTCTCAACACTCAAAGACACAGTGGCATGTTTGAAGGGCTGGAGCATGTGAACCAGCTGTGCCATTGCTGTCCACTGTGCCCAGGTTACTGCTGTGTCCACCACTGTCGCCCACCTAGGCCATCTTGTGCAGTACTTTCTGCCACTCCACCTTCACTTCAGCATGTCGAAGGTAGAGTTCCACCTGGTGGCCACATCTTGTAGTAGGTGCGGCTTCTGGGCCCCCATCTCCACCTGTTTTTTCCACAGGAGGTGAGCACTCTTCACACTCTTGGGACGTGCCCACCTGTCTTCCTGGCAATTTCAATGAGGTTGGCAATGTGACTGCCACTTCCCTCCGCTGCTAGGGCCCCCTTGACCACCTGGTGCAGTGTGTGTGCTGTACACCTGATGCTGCTAAAGTTGTTATTCTGCATGGCTGACAACATGTTGGCCCCATTGTTGGTGACAAAGGAACCGCTGGTGACACGTGCTGTGGTTAGTCACCCCTCCAGCATAGCATTCACCACCTGCAGAATGTTCTGTGAGGAATAGCTTTTGTCCATGACCTGGTCATGCAGTGCCCACCTGTAGCCTGCCCCCGCACAGCTGCTGCCAACTCCCACCTCCTGCACCTGCCACCAGTGAGCTGTGAGGACAGGTAGGTACCGTGCTGTGCACTCCGGCTGCTGCAGATGTCTGCTGCAAAGTGCACCCCTCTGCCTAGTCAGCTGCTGCTGTACCCGTTCCCTGGATCTCCATTACAGGAATGGTACCACCCTCTGGCTAAAGGTGGTAAGGGGTGGGAGTTTGTACCGAGGTGCAAGCAGCAACAGCAGCTGTTGGAAGCCCATGTTCTCCACTATGGAGAAGGACTAGTCATCCATGGCAATAATTTCATCCACCTGCCTGGTGACATGGATTGCCGCTGGATACTGCCCTTTCTGTGGCTGCTGCCCCCATGCCCCAGCTCTTCCATGGTCACCTGGCACTGCTGGACACAGGGATGAGACTGAGCCTGTGCTTCTGCCCTCTGCTTGCCCTTGCCCTCAGGGGAGGAGGGTCTGTCCGCAGGAAACCCGCTCATCCCCACTGTGCCTCCCTCGGCTGCCAGGAGCACAGTCCTATGATGGAATTTCAAATGGGCATTCATCCCTGAATTGCACATGTGCACCAAATCCCTCCCATGCTTTATAGTGGCCTTTAGTTCAGTCTGTGTACAGTGTGTCTATGTCAATGTCTCTGTGTTAGATAATACTGTAATATATATATACATAATTAGTATTATATAACACAGAGACATTGACACAGACACACTGTACACAGACTGAATTAAAGGGAGACAATTCAAATCAAAATGAAACACCTACACGGACACTGTACTACAAAGAGAGAGACAGAGGGATCACAAAAGTGAGGAAGAGTAAATGGGATTAGGGAGGGAATGCTAGAAGCACAAAAGCACTATTAGGAAGAATGGTATCTCTTTCTTCTGGGTGCTCAGTGATCACTAGAGTGCCTACTTTTCTGTGACAAAAAACAGAAATTATCGGATTAAAAATGGAACAATCCACTATAAGTGCCGTAAAACTGATGTAAAAGTTCCAGAAAGTGACAAAAAGTCCCAGAAAGTGACAAAATGTGATGAAAAGTCTTGGAAATGATGAAAAAATGGGGCGCAATGCGCATGCGCGAGTAGCTGGTCGCGCCGAAATCACGCTCCCCCGGTAAACCTGCTCCGGTGCTAAAAAACTTTTTAAAAAACCCAAATCAAACAAAACAGAAGCAAGGATAAGCCGTGGGAACGGCTGGGGCACAGACCTGCCCAAAAAAACGGAGGGAAAAAAAGGACCCTTCACCCAGTTTTCTCGGCAGAAGCGCGCAGTAGGGGCCACACAAGAAAACGTGGTAGGTGGCAAAATGGCGGGCGCGGCCTTCCCAAACGGCCCGAGAGACCAGAAAAACTGAAAAAACAAACAAACCCCTGAGATTAAAAGGAAAAAATCAGGCAGAGACTGAGACCCAGAGGGGAGAAATAAAAACCCCTAAAGCAGAAGCAGCGGCTCTTGCAGAGAGAAGGGGGGGGAGAGAAAAAAGGAAAAAAAAAAAAAACGGAACAAGAAACGAGAAAGGAAAAATAGAAAAAATACACTTTAAAAATAAGGTGGACAGAGAAAAAGGCCAAAAAGGGGGGAAATAAAAAAAAATAAAAAACCCCAATACAGAAGCAGGGGCTCCTGCAAAGAGGAAAGAACAGAATAAGAAACAAGAAACGAAAGATATACTTAGAATTAAAGTTGGCAGAGATAAAGGCCTGAAGGGGGGAAAATAAAAAAAAACAACCCCTAAAACAGAAGCAGGGACTCCTGCAGAGAGAAAAGAGCAGTACAAGAAACAAGTAAGGGGGGGGAAAAATAAAATAAAATAAAAAAATACAAAAAATATATTTACAAATAAAGCTGACAGAGACAAAGGCCTAAAGGGGGGAAAATACAAACCCCCAAAATCAGAAGCAGGGGCTCCTGCAGTGTAAAGAACAAAACGAGAAGCAAGCAAGAAAATAATCCTTCAAAAAAAAAAATAAAAAAAAACCAACAGCATAATAAACAATAACCCCTACCAAAAAAAAAATTATACAATAACCCCGGCTGGGGGAAGATCTGGGGTATGGGACCCCCCAAAAAAGGGGGAGAAAAGGGACCCCTGACAAGAATGTGGCAGCAAAAACAAGCAGTTGAAGCTGCTCAAGAAGAAGGAGCAACGGACAAATTGGCAGCCTCAGTATCCCCCAGCACCCCAGAGAACCCAGAAAGGGAGGAACAATCCACCATGGAACTGATTCTGGCTGAAGTAAAAGCCTCCAGAGCAGAAATACAAATAGCAAGGGCTGAAGCCCAAAAAGACAAAACAGAGGTCCTAGAAAAAATCAATTCAGTAAGCAGAGCTGTGGAAAGTGGAAATAAAAAGCTAGAAAACATGGCCAAAAGATTAGACCAGGCTGAGGGAAGAATCTCCAACCTGGAAGATCAAGCATTGAACACGGATGGAGACCTGGCAAAAATAAAAGAATCCCTATCCCTGCTGAGGTTCAAATGTGAGGACCTGGAGAATAGATCAAGGCGCAGTAACCTGCGCATAATGGGAGTAAAAGAAAACAGTGAAGCTGCGGGGATGCAGGAGATGCTGATGCAGATTTTCAAGAAAAACTTTCCAGAGCAGACACAGCTCCACAACTTAGAAATTGAAAGGGCACATAGAACACTAAGACCCAAACCAAAAGAATCTGACCCGCCCAGAGCCATTATAATTAAATTCCTAAAGTACAAAGATAAGGAGGCTATTCTAACTGAATCCAGAAAAAAAAGACAACCACTGGAATTTCAAGGAGACAAAATTAGGATCCAAACAGACTACGCATCCGAAACCATGACTCGGCGAAGGGCGTGGACAAAGTTCTACAGCGAACTAAACGAAAGGGGGCTCAAACCTCAACTGTGGCACCCAGCAAAACTCGCGATCCTCGTAAATGGCAGGAGAAGAGTCTTCGAAGACACCACAGATTTAGAAACATTCCTCCATGCCCATAAACCAGACCAGGCGAACAGAGGGGAAGAAAGATGAGTTTCGACAGTACAGGTTAAAGGGCCAATTACCAAAGATATTTGGGTTAAATAAAAGAATATGTATAAGATCACTTATGTATAGCGCAATAGATAAAATGTAAATCAGGTAACATATTGCCGGGGGGGGGGGGGTGGAGCGGGTCTGAAAGAGTAAATAAAATACACAAGAAGCCCCCAGGGCACTCTCTGAAAAGAGGGGAAAAAATGGGAAATTGTATTCCCATCAGTTTTATGCTGTTAAGCAATGCAAGGTATGAGGATGCAAGGTTGTATTGTTACACATGTTTATTGTTAAAGATGTTTGATATGTTTTTAGCTCCGCAAGAAACGGTGTCATTAACCAGGCACACCCACCACCTCAAAGTTAGACGGGACCCTGACAGTAGTCAAACGAAGGAACACCAAAGGCTAAGAGAGTCACCAGGTAGCCAAACACAAATACCTAGATGGCACGGATAATAGGTAAAACCTTAAATATAAGATTCATTTCCCTAAATGTAAAAGGCCTCAACCACCCGGTAAAGAGAAAAAAAGTCTCAGAGTTAATAATTGATCAACAGATAGAGGTTTTCTTCCTGCAGGAGACACATCTGCTGCAGAAAGATTTGAAAAGGTTCACATTTAAAGGCAAAGGGGATGTGTATGCTGCATGTGGGAAGAAAAAAAAGGCTGGAGTCCTAATAGGTTTCTCATCAGCAACCGAATTCAAACTATTAGAAAAAAAAAGGACAAGGAAGGTAGATTTCTATTGATAAGAGGTATCTTAAACTCGCAACAGGTGACACTAGTTAATCTTTACGCGCCCAACGAAAATACCCACCAATTCTTTCAAAAATACATCCCACTGATCACGCAATGCACAGAAGGCCTACTAATCCTTCAAGGGGATTTCAATTCCCCTCTGACAATTTTAGACCACTCTACAAAATCACAACTTACGCACACTCACAAGCACATAGCAACAACGATAGCACAACATGGCTTAATTGATGTGTGGAGATGTCTCAATCCCACCACAAGAAGCTATACCTTTCATTCAAACAGGCACAATACTTACACAAAAATAGACCACCTGATAACAGAAAAAGATACGCTACACAACTGCAATAAATGTGAGATAATCCCTATCACATTTTCAGACCACAACGCCTTAGTCTCTACATTTCAATGGAATAGGAACACAAGCCAAAAATCTCGTAGCTGGCAACTGGATAGAGGTATACTAAAAAGTGCGGGGATAAAACAACAGTTAGAGGAAGATCTTAAGGAATACTTTGATTTAAATGCAGGAACAGTAGAGTCTCCCCATATATTATGGGAGGCAATGAAGGCAGTAATAAGGGGGAAAATCATTGCAATCAAAGCAAAAATAAATAAGACAAGGAAAGAAAGGAATGGAGACCTTCTCAAACAATTAACAAACTTAGAAAAAGAAAATAGCAGATTCCCCACCAAAAGCAACCAAATTGAAATCCAAAAGCTACGCGGTGAAATAGACACAATAGAAACACAAAAAATCACACAACAAATGAGAAAAGTTAAAAGCTTTTATTTTCAAAATTGTAACAAACCGGGTAAGGTGTTAGCACATTTAACAAAAACAAAACAAACAAAAGCTGCCATCCCAACAATAAGAAGAAAAGATGGAAGCAAAACATCAAAACAGCAGGAAATTCAAGGAGCATTTGTAGAGTTCTATCAGGAGTTATACACGTCCTCAAATCCAGACCCTGGAAAAATAACAGAATTTATTAATAAATACAACTTGCCTAAATTTAATAAAGACCAATTAAACTACCTAAATTCTTACATAACAGAAAAGGAGACAAAACACACAATCAAAGATTTAAAAAACAATAAGGCAAGTGGACCTGATGGCCTACCTGCAGAATTCTATAAAACATTCAGTAAAATAATTATACCACACATAACAAACACATTCAATAACATTATGAACACTCAGGAGATGCCAACAACATTCTATGAAGCAGTTATCACCCTAATCCCCAAGCCAGGCAGAAACACTGAGGACTGTGGCAGCTACAGGCCAATCTCCCTGCTCAACACAGACTATAAAATATTTACAAAAATATTAGCAAACAGATTAGCAGCAATTATCGGAGAAGTAATTCACACCGATCAAACAGGCTTTATTCCAAATAGATTAGGAATTGATAATATTAGAAGAACTGTTAATTTAATTCATGCAGCCCAAAAATCAGATCAGCCGGCAATAATCTTATCCGCTGACGCGGAGAAAGCCTTTGACAGGGCTGAACAGTTGTGTCTTTACAAAATTTTAGAACACATGGGAATCAAAGGCAACTTCTCAAGGGCAATTAAAGCTATCAACTTAAAACCCAGATCACGATTATTAATCAATGGAGAACTATCGGACCCATTTCCCCTGACGAGAGGAACTAGACAGGGATGCCCACTCTCCCCCCTTTTATTCAACATCACTCTAGAACTGCTGGCCTGTGCCATCAGACAAGAACCAGATATTACAGGTATACAGATAGATAAGACGCACCACAAATTGTCTCTATTTGCAGATGACATGCTGTTATATATCACCAATCCACATGCAACGATACCAAAAATCCTCACTCTAATAAATCAGTTTAGTAAAATCTCAGGATACAAAATCAACCCACAAAAGTCACAGGCCCTTATACTTTCCAAAAACAGCCAGGAATCCCATGCCATCTCGGAGCGAATACCGTTTGCAATAGCTGACTCTCAGTTCAAATATCTAGGGGTAAATATCACGAAAGACCACACAAAACTATACAAAGCTAATTTCCCCCCCATATTAAACCAAATACGTAACGAAATTTCAACTTGGCAAAGATTTAAAACTTCCTGGTTAGGAAATATTAACTTATTCAAAATGGTAGCACTGCCTAAAATCCTTTACAAGGCAATGGCCCTCCCCATACAAATTCCAACTAAGTTTATAAAACAATGTGAACAAGCTATGCTTGAAGCAGTATGGAAGGGTAAAAAACATAGAATAAACAAGCAAACACTAATCAGAAAAAAAGACAAGGGAGGTGTCAATATGCCAGACATAAAAACGTATCTTAGAGCGGCTGCACTGAGAACACTTAGATACTGGTACCACCCCACAAAGAATACCACGTGGGTGGAAATAGAAAAACATCTCTTAGGCAAATCAAACTTACAAGAAATGATAACCACTCGAGATAAAAGAAACTTAAGGAACATAGCAGAGCACCCATTTGCAAATGCTGCCATGCAACAGTGGCATTTAACACAAAAATTTTTAACAATTTCCCCAGAGGCTTCACCCTACACCCCGATAAATGCACAGGCATTGTGGAAAGACAATATAGCAAAGAACCTAAGAAAAATACTAAACAAAAGCAACATCCACAGAGCAGAGCAATTATTTAAAGACAATCAGTTCATAACGAAACAAGAACTGCAAGAAGCAACCAAAACAAAGATAGACACATTACAATACCTCCAATTAAAAAACAGATTTACAGAAAAAAATAAAAGACAACATTTCACTAGAAAATCTACGACCTTAGAAAAAATTTTGTTTAGTCATACTGCCAACAAGGGTCTGATTTCCAGAATTTATGGGGCACTGATCGAGGCTGAAGCAAACAAACCAATCAAATACATAGGAAAATGGGAAAGAGAATTGGGAAAAAAACTAGAAAAGCAGCAAATCGAACAAATTGCACACCATATGCACAATTGTGCGAGCTCATTGGAAATTAAAGAAACCCAAATTAAGGTGATTCTAAGATACTACTTAACACCAATTCATTTTAAAAAAATAGAGGGCGACGGCCTCGACCAGTGCTGGCGGGGGTGTGGGGAAAGAGGCACCTACCTCCATTCTTGGTGGTCCTGCCCCAGGGTGCAACAGCTATGGGGTACAATATGGTCATACATGAAGAAGGCCACAGGACTGATCATCCCTTTCAGACCAGAAACTGCTTTGTTGGGACTGTATCCAGACATGCCGTTAATGAAACAGCATCAAGAAACTTGTACGCTCATGACCCTGGCAGGCTTGAACATCATTGCCCGCAACTGGAAAACAGCGAAAAATCTCACAGAGGCAGAATGGATTAAAAGACTGTGGTACATGTACTCCATGGAAAAGATCGCAGCAACGCAGGAGAATAAATCTAAAAAGTTTACAACAAGATGGTTCTCCTGCATAGAGCATATACAAGGACATACTGTCGCAGATGACAACCGATCATACTTGGTGGACTATAGGATATAAAAGTCATAACAATAACACATAAATGGAGCAAGTTACTGTTACTGTTAGTTGTTTTAGACGTGTAAGTTATTGATGTTGAGTTTGTGTAATGTATTTGGAAAAAATAAAATTATGTTTCTTTAAAAAAAAAAAAAAAAAAAAAAAGAAATGATGAAAAAATGGCAGAAGGGCAGATCACCAGTATCTTTTCAAAGGCAAACTTAATGGAATTCTCTGGTGAAAGGCAAAATGTGTAGAGTTTGTGTAATGTATTTGGAAAAAATAAAATTATGTTTCTTTAAAAAAAAAAAAAAAAAAAAAAAGAAATGATGAAAAAATGGCAGAAGGGCAGATCACCAGTATCTTTTCAAAGGCAAACTTAATGGAATTCTCTGGTGAAAGGCAAAATGTGTATTAATTCCATGGTTTTCCATGCAAAATGGAAAACTATGATCTCGGTACCTCTTCAAACTGATCACACACAGTTAGCAGCAGGAGTGAGCCTTGCAGCCTCCCTCAAGGTGATATAAAGGCTCCCTAGTGCCCTTCACCTAGACCCCCCGATTGGCACTGCCAAGTTGCTGGCAGCATTGAAGAAAGACCTATCTCAGGGATTCTCTGTGTCCGTCACACTGCTGCCTGATGTGCTCCCAGAGCAAATGGAACAACAGGGATGCCAATCCTGTTCGATAGCTCTCTTCTCCCCTTCCCTACCCTTCCCTTCCAGCTTCCCCAGAGTGCTTTTGCAGCCTCATAGCAGGCTGTGTCAAGTAATAGGATCAAACAAAAATGAATTTTTCAAACAAATTTTGTTTGAATAAATGTTCATTTTAACTAAGGCCACTTTTACATGGACGCCACCCACCCACGAACACCCGGAAACAGCCACCGGATGGGTGGGAAAGTATCCGTGTAAAAGTCCACGAGTGGGTGAGCGTGCATGCCCGACCCACCTGCCAACACCCACGGAGCAGCCGGGAGGGAGCCGGCACCCTCCGTGGGTGGAGATGGGTGTTCAACACCTGAGCGTCCATGTAAAAGCGAAAACACCCACACCCACATGGACTGGACTGGTGGAGCCACACTGCGTTGGTGCCACGGGTCATGCACGCGCCCCCATGCAGACATGCCCACAGGGGGGGATGCTGGACGTCCAGCCAAGACATTGGAACCAATGACGCACATGCACGGGCTCCTATGATGGTGTCCAGGAAGGCAAACGACAAGACCAAGCAAGCCAACGATGCCCCACACACGGGAAGGGGCCGGGTGAGCATGGGGACCTAGGAGTACCCTGGGGGGGGAGGGAGAGCCCCACCAAGGCGGTGCAGGGTGTGTGTGCCCCAGGCAGAAGGCACAAGGGGGGGGTCCTGGGATGCCAGTACGGGAGAGGCCCGGACAGGAGGGACAAGGGTGGTTGGCCCCCCCAGACAGGTGCGGGGGGGCCCAGGTGGGAGGTATGAGGGGGGGTACCCTACCAGGGGGGAAGGGAAGGGGGAACACGCCAAGCTGTAACACAGCGCATGTCTCCCAGCACAGGGCAGAGGGCCCACAGCAACCCCCACACAGACTGAGAAGTCCCAGCCCAGCACATCCCAGGGGCATGGCCTGAGGAGCAGCAGCAATAGCAAGGTGAGCGCGAGGGAACTGCCCCAAACCGGGACAGGAGGGCCACGCCCCAGCCCCGGCACCACGGCCCAGGGAACACAGGGCAGGTGGCTGCCACATAATCCATCCCCCCAGGACAGCACCCAGACAACGGAGCACGACACCACTGGGACGATGGCTGAGGAGGGCCTCCCAGACAGTGAGGTGAGCCGAAGTGCACCCCAGAAGGGAGAGGGGAGGGCAGGCCCCTTGGGGTCACGGAGGGGGCAGCAGGACCCTGTGTAACCCCAAATGCACTACCCCCAACAGGATACAACCATCTTCATGGCTACCACAGTCACAGGATGGGCCTCATGCCACAAAGCCAGTCGCCCCCCCCGGGTCCCAAAAGGGGGAGCCCTGGTCAAGGCAGGAGATCAGGGACTTCATACATGTGTGGGGGTCCGAAAAGGTTCAACATGACCTGGTGCGCAGCTACAAGACCAGACATATCTATAAAGCCTAGGGATGGGCGAACCCAGTTTGGGGGTTTGGGGTTTGGCCTGAACTTGGGGTGTTTGGGCCATTCACAAACCCCCCAAATCTGAACTGTCCCCCGCCCGAACTGGCCGAACAAAGTTCGGGTTCTGAACTTGTTCGGGCAGGGGACGGGGGGACCCTTTCCTCCCTCCCCCCTACAGGCTGTGTGGGTGGAAGGGGTGCTGGGACTCACCTCCTGACCCCCCACCGTGTGCAGCCCTCGGGGAAATTTTTAAAAAAAACAAAAACAAACAAACCCGTCCCCCCCCACCCCAGAGATCGTCCTACCTGTTGGTGCCGGGGCTCTGGCCCTGGGTCTGGCGGTGGTAGCGGCGGCAGCAGCGGGTCCCGCGGTGCTCTGGAGCACTTCATACCTAGGCCTTCCGGGTCATGTGACCGGTCACATGACCTGGGGCCGGAGTCCTGGCGCCAACAGGTGGGTCAGGCTCCATTCTTGGGTCTGGCAGTGGCAGTGGCAGCAGGTCCCATGGTGCTCCAGAGTGCTTCAGGCCTAGGGTTTCCAGGTGACCCGGAAGGCCTAGGCCTGAAGCACTCTGGAGCGCCATGGGACCTGCTGCCACTGCCACTGCCAC
This sequence comes from Sphenodon punctatus, assembly GCA_003113815.1. Lineage (NCBI taxonomy): Eukaryota > Metazoa > Chordata > Lepidosauria > Sphenodontia > Sphenodontidae > Sphenodon > Sphenodon punctatus. The sequence continues at coordinate 439,792 of QEPC01009642.1, read as the reverse complement.
TGCCAGACCCAAGAACGGAGCCTGACCTACCTGATGGCGCCAGGACTCCGGCCCCAGGTCATGTGACCGGTCACATGACCCGGAAGGCCTAGGTATGAAGCGCTCCCGAGCACTGCGGAACCCGCTGCTGGCACCAACAGGTAGACCGATCCCGGGAGGGAGCGGTGGGATTAAAAAAATATTTTTTTGAGGCTGCGCAGGGTGGTGGGGTAGGTGAGCCCCGGTGCCCCTTCCACCCACGCAGCCTGGAGGGGGGAGGGAAAAACGGGTTACCCATCCCCTGCCTGGCACCCAAATGGGTTCACCCCCGAACAGGTTTGGGCCGAACTCCCCAAACTCCAAACGGTTTCAGGGAGCCTGAACCCCAAATGGGCCAAACCCCGAACCCCGAGGGGTTTGCCCATCCCTAATGAAGCCATCCCCCAGGAGATGTAGTAGCAGGGGTACAATAGGGATGTCACCCAGTGCAAACAGCAGACAAAGGACTTGAGACCTGGATATAAACATATCAAGGACAACAATCTCAAGTCCGGTCAGTGCACAACTGAGTTCCAGGAGGAGCTGGACAAGTTCCTCTGCATGGACAGGGACATTGTGACCTCCCGCACACATGGCAGCGCCTTCGCCAGGGGCAGGCAGAGGGCCAACACACAACCCCCCCTGATCGACCCAATGGAGCAGGGGGTTGGCAGTGCCCCTGGCAAGGCCAGCCAGGAAGCAGGAGGTGACAGCCCCATCCCACAGGGGGAGGAGGCACCCCGGGGATCCAAGCACAGAACCACCACACTCCGGGCGCACCCACAAAACCCACAGGCCTACCAGCCACAGGGCCAGGGGGCGCGCACAGAGCAAGCGGAGACCCGGAACAGCCCCCAGGAGTGGAGGAACAGGATCCAGGTACGATCGCCCCAGCGGGGCCAGGGGTATGGGAAGGCCTGGACAGAGACTCAGCAGCCAGGGCCGGGCCTGGGTGCTGGTAAACATTAATAGTCCCCAATCCCATTGCAGCACAAGGCAGCCTGGAGGTGCATGAGGTGGAGGTCGTGGAGGAGGAGGTGGACGAGGCACGCACAGAGCAAGCGGAGACCCGGAACAGCCCCCAGGAGTGGAGGAACAGGATCCAGGTACGATCGCCCCAGCGGGGCCAGGGGTATGGGAAGGCCTGGACAGAGACTCAGCAGCCAGGGCCGGGCCTGGGTGCTGGTAAACATTAATAGTCCCCAATCCCATTGCAGCACAAGGCAGCCTGGAGGTGCATGAGGTGGAGGTCGTGGAGGAGGAGGTGGACGAGGCAAGGCCGGTGACACCCCTGCTACCAGGTGAGGAGTGCTTCCAGGTCAGGGCACACCAGCCAAGGGGCCACAGGGGGGCAGGGGTGAAGGCGGGCGGAGGTACAGGGGGGGAGAGGGCACCTCCATCTCCCACTTGTTGCTTCACCGGAGCGGGCCCCACTGCAGCCATGGCTGGTCGTGGTGTGAGGCCCTCGGTCAGGGACGTTGGGGAGGGGTGGTCACCCTGTGCGGACATGCTGTTGGGGGCCCTGTGGCTGAGCCCCGTTCAGCTGTTGGTGGGCGACCCCATCGGTGGCAGATGGCTTTCAGCTCCTGTCACGGTACATGTGGACGATGGGACACCAGGTCAGTGCCCCAGCATGCCGGGGGCATGCCCTTGAGCTCAGCTTCACCCTCCTGCACCAACCTCCTGGGGGGCACCCACCCGCCATTGTCATGCTGTGGACTGCTGCGGAGGTAACAGCCGCTCGCCAGCTGACGGTGCGACCCAGGTATGGCCTCACCTTGCTGTCCGGGGGTGCCCCTGTTGCTGCCCTGTACACCGGGGCCCTCCTACATGCCCATGGCATCCCACACGCGCCCTCAGATGTGGGGGCCCTCCTGTGGGACCTGGACTTGCTGTCCCCTGAGGTTGGTGGATCACTCTGGACCGGGGACCCTTCCACTGTGGAACTCGCCATCCTTCAATCAATGAGGGACCTTATAGCTGTGCGGGCTGCGGCTGCTAGTGTGGATCAGCTCCTTCCCTGCTTTCTGGTGGATGCTCATATGCGCTCTCACAGTTTCCGACGGGGCCTGTTTGCCTGGGAGGATCTAGCACAGGGACTCCATCTCGGGAGCACTCACCGGACCTTCCATGAACTGCGCCTCACCGCCACCCACTCCCTGCCACCCTGGTGCCCTGGACAGTGGTTTGCCTGCCCCCCCCATGTCGCCAATCAGGCAGTGACATCTGCTGTGATGCCACCTGCCGCATTGTTCACTGGACCCCATCGCCCCCTCTAGGTGACCTCAGTTCCTTCCCACTGGGGTTTCCATTGTGCCCTCGCCCGCTGTCCATGGGTGCACCTGTGCCCTCCTGTTGTGCTCCTCTTGGCCGGCCGTGGGTCCACCTGCACCCCCCTGCTCTGCCTCTCTTTGCTTGGAGGACCCCGTTCCCCCGGCGCCAATAAAATGCTGTTCTGTGATGGTCTGTCCTGCCTTGCTTCTCTTGCTGCTTTGACGCCTGGGTGACCCCTCCCCTTGGCGGCCCTCCTGCCCCCATCTGTGTGGTTGTGTGCTGGGGGTGTGCTTGGTGTGTACGTGGGCTCCAAGCCTGTGGGGTGTGCTCTGGTTGTGTGGTGTGTGTTCCCCTGGCAGCTTCCCTGCTGGGTGCTTCTGCCTGGGCGTGCTCAAGGGGTGGTATTGGCGGTGGGCAGTCGGGTGGGCACGCCTTGGGCTCACCTGTCCATTGGCGTGGCCCCAGTACTGCCCTGTTGTTGTCCCCTGTTGCTGGTTCCCCGTTTTATTAAAGTTCCTTGTGTTCCTTCCCCGTGTGTCCATGTTGTGATTTGCTTTGACCTCTCCCCTTGTGCGGGTGCCTCTGGGGGGTGTTGCGGGGTTGCCTGTGTTGTGTGGGTGCCTTCCCCCCCTTTTCCCTCTGTGGGCTGTGTGCTCATCCCTGTGTGCTTCTGTTGCCTGCCGTGTGTGTGCCGCTCTGGTGGGGGTGGGCAGGCTGTGTGGGCTCTGTGCTGGGACTGTGCTGAGCCGGATCCTTTGTAGCAGCTGTCATCCCTGTTCCCTCCTGCCCCACCCACACGGGTCCTGGTGGCAGGGCCGTGTTGCACAGCTTCGTCTGCCCTCAGTCGGCCATGTTGTGTTGTCGCTGTGCCGGGCGGGGCTTCCCCATCGTTCCCGGTCCTGGCTGTCAGTGTACTTCTATGGGTGTTTGCTGGGTGCTTCCCGGCATGGGTGTTTGGCTGCTGGGTATTTGCCGACCCCTCCCCTTTCCTTCCCACAACCCCCCGCGGCGCTGTCCGTATATCTGTCTCCCTGCTCAATGATGCCGGGTGTTCGCTGGGTGTGCTCACCCACCCATCCACACCCATCTCCACCCATCAGCGCTGCTGCGCCGTCCGTTTAAAAACGACCTAATTAGTAACTAAAACAAATGTAGAAAAATCTGTTTTCATTACTAATTTAACTAAAACTACTTGCACACTGATACCCTGTAACAGTTTTATCCTGACATCATTTCAGACCTTTTAATGGTAGTAGAAGGAATGAAGACTTACAGGGAAGCATTTTTTGGATTAGACACTGCAATTAGTGATTTAATATGAAATTATCTAACTTGGAAGTAGTGATGTTTAGCAATGAAAGAGAGACTAATGCCATTCCTTTGAGGTTTTCAAGACATTACAAGACACCTTGATTTCTAAAGGACACTAATTTATATTTATATCATTCAGGCCAAATTGCCCTCTAGGAAATGGCTGAGGAATTTACTCGGAGGTCAATGCTGTTTACATGTGGATCAACAACTAATCTATCACCCAATAAATGGTTAAGGAAATGTATTTTTCAGTTGCAAGAAGCAATGTTGTGGGAGTAATGTGCATGTTGTTTAAGGACACTAAATTGTCTGAGTGTATCTCTATCTTGAAAATTGATTCTATATAAATGGAATCATGGGGCCTTGTATTTATTATCTCTCAATTACTTCCAGCTCAAATTTGTTCTGTGTAAAAATACATTTTCCCTCTCTAATTGCTTCCCGATTTGAAAGTCACACTGTGTTCCTCCTAGTTTTAACATCATTCCTAGTAATAAAGACTCCGCAGGACAAAATCAGTCCTCCATTACCTTTGGGTAACCTCATTGTCTTGAATATCTTCAATCTGACTCATTTATTGCACACCATCCAGCATTTTCGCTCAGTGCAAACCTGCAATAAAGTTTAACATACATTTCTAAATTACCATGTACCAGATGCACTGCACTCCTTATCTGCTCAGAATTGTTTGCAATCATTGTTAAAATAGCACTGTTAAAAATATTCTGTACTTCCTGCAGCATAATTTTTCAAACTCCCGCTAACTTCGTTAATTCTTAACTAATTTTTCTCTAGGGTCCTTAAAAGTACCTCCCCGCTCCCCCTCCAGTGAGGTTACTTTCATTGCCAGAATTTCATCTTTGTACCCACTGGTTTCAGCACTACATCAACAAGTTGTTCTTTTTTATATACTGAGAATCTTCTCTCCCCCAAACACATACCTCTGTGGGGAAGGGGATTTGCCCCCATTGCACCTGAGAGAAAGGAGGCTGCAGAAGAGGTCACTGAGGGATGTGGTGGGGGGCTGGCCACTGAGCACCTGGCTACTCTCCCTCCGGGCAGGCTGAAAAGGGGCTAAAAGAGAGCGAGGCTGTAAGGGAGCAGGAAGGGTTGGAAGTCAGGTTGTTGTGTTGACCCAGAGCTCTGAGGCAGGGAAAGAAGGGGCGGAGCTAATTTCCCCACCCGCTATAGATAGCTGGGCTCAGAGGGAAGGTGGGCATTTATTTATTTATAAATATATTGTATGCCACCCCCTCTTTCTACAAGTATCTCAGGGTGGCTAACAACAATAAATTCAATAAAACCAATAAATTCATTAAAACCAAAATTTTATAACCCCTCATTAGAACAACCCCCCAACCCCATCTCCCTCTGTAAAGGCCCAACAGAACAGCCAGCTCTTACGCTGTCTATGGAAAGAGGGGAGGTCAGTAGCCAGGAGGACCTCCGATGGGAGGGAGTTCCACAGCTGTGGTGTGGCCACCGAGAACACCCTCCTCATGGTTAACACCTGGGAAACCCAGGGGACCTCAAGGAGGGCACCCCCCGCCAATTGTAGAGGCTGATCCAGGATCCAGAGGGTGAGGCAGTTCTGCAGGTAAGTGGGGCCCAGGCCGTGTAGGGCTTTAAAGGTCAAAACCAACACCTTGAATTGGGCCTAGAAGACTATCAGCAGACAGTGCAGAAAGTGAAGCACTGGAGTAATGTGCTCGCGTCCACATCAGGAGACAACTGCTGCCGCATTCTACACCAGCTGCAGTCTCCGGACCGTCATCAAGGGTAGCCCCACATAGAGCGTGTTACAGTAGTCCAGTCTTGAGGTAATAAAAGCATGGATGATTGTGGCCAGGTCCAAGTCTGAGATTTACGGCATAAGTCGACGTACCAGATGTAAATGGCACCCTTCGCCACAGCCACCACCTGAGCATCCAGGTGGAGCTGCGGATCCAGGAGCACCACCAGACTACAGACCTGGGAAACCAGAGGAGGACGGACCCCATCAATGATGGGGGCCATCACTCCCCTGGCTTTCTCACAACCATTATCTCTGTCTTGTTGGGATTTAACTTCAAGCAGCTCACCCTCATCCAATCCCCCACAGCTGACAAACACTGGGTAAGCACTGAGACTGCCAGAGCTTGGTTTGATGAAAAGGAGAGATATAGCTGGGTGTCAACAGCATATTGATGACATCTTACACCAAACTCTCTGACAACCTCCCCCAAAGGCTCCATATACACATTGAACAGGAGAGGGACAAGATGTAACCCTGCGGAACTCCACAGGTGAGGCCCAGGGGAGAAGATGAATAATCACCCAGTACCACACGCTGAGTTCTCCCAGCCAGGAAAGAGCAGAACCATTCAAGACCAGTCTCGCCCATCCCTGCCTGGTCTGACAGACGCGTCACCAACAACTCATGATCAATGATATTGAATGCAGTTGAGCGATCTAAGATCAACAGGGTCAAACGACCCTGGTCTAACTCTTGGGAGAGGTCGTTGTCCAAGGCCACAAGTGTAGTCTCAGTGCCATAACCTGGACGAAAGCCAGACTGCGAGGGATCAAGGAAATTGACCCGGTCCAGATGCTCCTGAAGCTGTTAAGCCACCACCTGTTCAATAGCCTTCCCTAAAAAGGGAAGGTTAGAGACTGGCCAATAGCTGGCCAATGGTGGTTTCTTGAGCAGGGGCCACACCTCCTTGAGGTGGTCTGGCACCCTGCCCTCCCTAAAGAAGGCTTTGACTATCCCAGCCAGCAACCGCCCCAATGTCTCCCGGCTGGCCTTAACCAGCCAAGACAAGCATGGATCTAATTCACAATAGGTGGCTTGAACAGTCCCAAGAGCATCCCCCGCATCTGAGAACGACACATCTTGAAATTCATCCCACAAAACAGAACAGGACCAGGCTTCAACTGCCTCTGGCTAACCCACTGTTAAAAATGCCACATCAAAACCGTGATGGATTTGAGTTATTTTATCCACAAAAAGGTTCACAAACAAGTCACAGTGAGAATTTGATAACACTAAATCCAGGCAGAGGGAAGCTGGACTGAACAGGCCCCTCACCACTTGGAAAAGCTCAGCTGGATGGGACTTAGCAGACGCAATGAGAGCAGCAAAGAAAACCTTCTTTGTGGTTCGCGCTGCCACAGCATAGGTACGTAACCAGAGTCTATGTCGCAGTTGGTCAACTTCAGTACAAGAACGACGCCACCGTCACTCTAACCGCCGCCCTTCTTGCTTCATCCACCGCAGCTCCTCTGTGTACCATGGGGACCTGCGTTGTTGGCGATTTGGGAGCGGATGCCTGGGAGCCACACAGCCGATGACCTCCATCAACACAGAGTACCAAAAGGTCACGAGGTCATCGAGTGAGCGGCCATCAAATCAGAGAGAATATTCCCCAGAGCATTCCGGAAACTTTCTGGTTCCATAAGCCTTTGGGGGCGAACCAACCTAACTGGTTCCACACCCTTCCAGGGACTGACGTGTGCCAGGATACCGGCTTGGAGGAGATAATGATCCATCCATGACAAGGGCACTGTTGACACCTCCCCCACTAATGGATCCCCCGCCTCAAGGCCGGTGCAAATATCATGTCCAGGGCATGTTCCCCAACATGTGTGGGGCCCACAACTTTCTGAGACAGGCCCATGGTTGTCATGGTGGCCACGAACACATGCTCTGCCTCTCCAAGACTGATGTCAGCATGGATATTGAAGTCCCCCAGGACCACCGCCCTGGGAGACCGCATGACTACTTACGACACCAGTTCAGTCAGAGCAGGCAGGGACGCTGCTGTACAGGTAGGTGCCCGGTATATCAGCAGTACTCTCACTCTGTCTCCGGCCAAATCCAACACCAGATGGAGGCCCTCTATTCCCATGATAGGTTGCACAGGAAATTTCTCACAGACCATTGGAGGCATCTCAGGGACACACCAGGCCCACCCAGCCACCTGCCCTCTTGGACTGGCACTACAGGCTTGCCAGTTGCCTAAACTGGGGCCAGGAAGGGATTTTCCCCCCTGTGAAGGCAAATTGACTGAGCTTCAAATGGGGGGGAGGGTTTTCCTTCCTTGTAGTGCCCCCCCCAATACATAGTAGCTTGTGCAGCTCAAGTGTGCAGTGTTAGCTACAACAATTTGCTGCAAAGGGATACCCAGTGACAAGGGAAAAGGTGATCATGGCAAAAAGGAGGAAACAGTAACCATGGAAATTGGGTCCCCTCCTTACGAGGTGAGGACATGGGTATTGCCAATCAGGGGACAGATGACCCACGGCTTCAACGAACTCTTGGGGGGTGGGGGGTGGAACAGCACTGCTAAACAGGATAAATGTGGTTCCTAGCTGGTGCCAGAACCATCATCCCTTCCTTGTGACCTCACCATATGGGTCTGGGAGTAATGTAGATGAACTGCAGAATCCATTGGGGATGAGGAGCTTGGGCACAAAGGTTGGAAAATTGGGAATGTTATGCTGGTTTTGTTATGATGGCTTAGTTATGTGTTAACCCCATTTCCCCTCAGACTGTTACTAATAAAGGAGTTGTGGCCTGTTTTTACCCAAACAAAATTTGTGTATGTAGCCTCATTCTGCGCTGCAGGGACAAACATAATTGCTCAGTCATCTTAAAAAGAAGTGAGCTCACTTTATTCCACCTTCAAAAAAACAAAACAAACTAAAACCATTAGAGACTAAGGGTGATTTCAGAAGTGATGCGTTCCAATTCACCACAGTGAATCCCACCCCGGTGTGAACAGATTCACCGTGGGCTGTGGTGTCACGTGCGACCCCAACAGAAGTGACGGGATCGTGACCACTGTCTGGGGCCAATCAGAGAGAACATGGGCCAGGGGAACACAACAGACATGCAATGGAGAAGTGGACCGCGGTTCAAGCCCCAGAATGCACCGCGGCTGGGGTCAATTCCTTCCACCACAGCTGCAGGTTTCCATTCAGAAGTTACTTTTCTTTCACCCCTGACGTGGTGACCATTTACCACACTTCTGGACCTCCTCCTGTGCCGACCTCACGAAGCGTGGTTAGCTTCATCCCGGGCCGCGGTTGACTGTGGTGAACATCTGGATGCAAGCAAATAGACATGCACGGCACTTTCACCACCACCCACGTTTGACTGAGGTTGACTGTGGTGGACATTCACCACGTCACTTCTGAAATCACCCTAAAGCACAGAAAACTTCAGCCCAATGGATGAAATTAAGTGAAAACAGATAGGACAATAGCAAGATGCCTCTCCAGCCCACACTGGAGTGAACCACAACAACCACAGAGAGGGCTGTTCACATGAGCAGCCCTCACCCTGTAACCCATGTGTGGGGGCTGCCAGCCTGGCACAGGTTCCTCCATGCTTTGGGGAGGCCCAAAGAACTGTCCACATGGGACAGGACTCCATGGCCAATGCAGTGCAGCAGGATTGGATCCTAGGAAGAGTTGCCACCGAACGGCTGATCAGGGGTGCTCCTGGGACCCTCCACCCACCAAGCCTGCCAAACAGCTGATGGGAGGCACTCTTGAGGGAAGCGCCAGCCAGCCTTTCAAAGTGACATGAGCTGGCCCAGGCCATCACTGCTGGGCCAGCTCCCTGTCCCTTTGAAAGCCGGATCTCCACTTTCTCCCTCCCCGTTGCAGCTGGACTTTCAAAGGGATAGGGAACTGGGCTAGCAGCAGCAGCCTGAGCTGGCTCCCTGTCACTTTGAACAGTCCTTTCCAGTGTCTCCCAGACCACCCGAAACCTGTAGGGCTGGGGTCAGCATGCTCCTCCAGCCCCTCCCCCTGATCAGCTGTTTGGTGGGGCTGGAGTGAGGGCAGGGCACAATCCACTGACCACAGTGGTGGTCCACAGTGGTGACTGGTGGTTAAAATTGGTTGTGTTATTGGCGCTCCCTAAGTATACCCCTATGGCAATGGTGCCTGCTGAATTTGGGGAGTCTTTCACCCTATCCAGAGTTTATAAAAGACATCTGGTTTAGACTTTCAAATATGGATTCTTATCATGTCCCCCAGCTGTGCCATGTAGAACAATTCAAACACTCCTCACCAGTGAAAGCTTACTGGTTCAGTAATATGTGTGTGTTTTTAAACAACTGGGGTTTCTTGGTATTGGGACAAAAATCTGTTTTTATCTAGACAGTTGAGGGCTGAGATTTTTTTTTAAAGAATCAATTATATAATCAAATAGATTGGCACCTCTTTATGGATACAAAATGTCTCCTTGGTATCCTTTTCTGAAGACTGAATCTGGTATGGAATCATATGTCCAAGTTCTGAGATATTATGTGTTAAGGAAGGTATTTATGCACTGCGTTTTCAAACTTTCTACTCTGCAGTACTTGAAGGGAGGTATAATTGTTTGCTGAGGGAATGCAGAATTTTTCCATGTAAGACTGGTTCTGTGGAAGATGTTCCTCACAATCTGTTGGAATGCCATCTATATAATGAGCTAAGCGAAGAATGGATTACTCCCTTTATAGTCTTCAAAAACCTTTTATAATTGCTAAAAAATTGGAGTTTCTTTTGTGTATCAAAAATCCAGATTTTATTTAGAAGATAACAATTTTTGCTAGTAGAGCAGCACATTACAGAAATAATAAAAACATTATTTTATACAGTGCCCCCTGCAATGACACTCAGGAGCAATTTTATATATAACACAAATGAACTAAGCGAATCCTGCACCCACCTCCCCTGACCCCCACATCCTGCACCCACCTCCCCTGATCCTCCCTCCATCCTGCACCCACGTCCCCTGATCTTCCCCCCACCCGACACCCACCTCCCCAGCCACTCCTCCCCCATTCCCAGCCTCTCCCAATTCAATGGGAGGGGGAGGGTCAGGACTCCTGACCCTCCCCTTCATTGAATTGGGAGAGGCTGGGCTGGGAATGGGGGAGGGGTTGCTGGGGAGGACTAGTGCACATAATACTGCCTTGAAATGGCTTGCTTTGCTTGCTCTGTATTTGCATGATGACATTTTGTAAATTTGTGGGTCCACTGGTTGTGTGGCTACTCTTTTTTTAAAATGGTCCCTTCGTTGTTTCACTGCTGCTCCCTGCTGCTGCAAAGTAGTTTATGTGGACACGCATTGGCCGCCAGGGTTAAGTTGTGGCTGCTGGGGATGGGAAGTGAGGGGCACATTGGGGAGCGGGGGG
>QEPC01009642.1:416213-428911 GCA_003113815.1 Sphenodon punctatus | reverse complement strand
TAGTAATAACCCTTGGAACACCTTGCTGCTGGGTTATGCCACCTTCCGTTGCCCTGGCTCCGCCTACCATTGCCCTGGCTCCGCCCACTGTTGCTCTGGCTCCGCCCACCGTAGCCCGCTGGCAGGCCGGCCGGCCTTACTGCCCCTCCAACCTCAAAACCCACCAGCCGTCCCTGGCCACAGATGTGCATTTTTGGTCCGGGGTATGAATCACAGTAGCCCCAACTGAAGCAGGCTGCACAGGAGCCTATGCTAGAGGGAGGCTGTGTGCAAGTCAGGAGACTAGAGCAGACTGAATTGTTATGCCAGCTGAGTCTGGTATGAGAGTACTCTACATGACTTTCAGTTCCCAGACTATGCAGTCACATGACTGACTGACTCTTCTCTCTGGGCACGTGCACTGATGCAGGGAGCTGTGAGCGCTAGGTGTGTCTTGCAAATCTGAACACAAAGACTACGTTATATGACACACACACACACACACCCCCAATGCATTCAGCAGCAGCTCATGAGCAGGGACTAGTCAAGCAGAAATTTTTGTTGGACTTGGTCCTGTTATATTAGCCCCTATAAACAAGCCGCCTCTGCAAACAGTAAATACATCTTGTTTCTTAGGGTTTTTTCCCTAGCAGTTCAAGCTTCTTAACCATGTTAGACATCATTAATCTGGTGCTTGATGCAAGTGGATAAACAAATGGCTTTACTGAAACAAAAAAAAATAGGAGGAAAATAGTTCTCTGGGGTGGCTTCATCATGTCATTCTTTTTGCCTTTGTCTGTAATAATACCTGACTCAACTGCATTCTGGCTTATACATATTTTAAACCAAACTTATCCTTAGTGTTAGTCTATTAGCGTCAGTAGGAATACATTGGGGATGAATTCAACAATGGCACCATGCAAAAAACATTTGTTTTAAAGAAGGAGGGGGGGGGGATTTTAGTATAATTCAGAATGGTATCCTTAAAGTGTATCCTTAAAATGAAACAAGGGGATTATTTTTATTTCTCCAAAATCTTATTGTAGCAAGGTGAGCTGCCCCTGCAAGTGTTAATGGGCTCAGATCTCCTGCTCTTAGCCAGTTCAACCTTCCCAATTGTAGCAAATGGAGGGAGTGTGGCCAGTTCTGGCTGGGGTGTGTGCGTGGCTGAGCACTGAAGAGAATAAAAAGTCCCAGCTCAGTATAAGCAAGGCTGCCAGGGAAGGTCGGGGGTAGAAAGTTTAGGGACTTGTTTGTGGGTATGATTTGCAAAGACTGAGTCCACTGCTAGGAAGAGTCCTGTGCAGAGCCCTGCAGTAAACAAGAGTGTGAGGGGACTAAAGAACCAGAACAAACAATGGGTGTTTTTACACACACATTTCTCCTGCACGTTTGCTGTTACATCCTGAACTTTTTGTGTGTCTAAATCACTCACCCAGATCTTAAACATCTGGGTCTTTAACTTCTGCATAGAACTTCTCCCAGAACTTTTGTGTGTAAAAGGGTCTCCTGGTAAATTGCTTTGCTCCAGGCAGCTGTGGTCACTTGGTTTCCATGGCAGCCCCTCATGTCTACAGCTGTGGCTACTTTAGGCTGCCTCAGGGCAGTGCATGTGTGAGAAGAATACATCCAGGAACTTATTTGTGGACTTGTAAACCTAGAAGATTGAAAGACCATTCACTTTAAGGTGTGTGTAAAAATGAACTGAGAGATGAGTGCTTGTTTGGAGGGGTGGGGGGAAACCAAGGCATTTATTGATTTAAAATTCTTATACCTTGCCCTCTCTGACCACAGGCGGCTCGGAGTGGCTTAGAACAAAAACAAAACATCAGTAATTCAATTAAAATATAACATAAAATCCTCCTATCTCCCCCCTCCCATCCCATCTCTCCCCTCTCTCACCCATCCCCTCCACCAGGCACAAGTCATGGACTCTGTGCAAAGAGCACGCAGAAAGTGAACTTGTTACACTCGCCCATTAAAATGTCATTTTAAAATACTCTACAAATATTTTTTCTGAAGTAAAAAAACTGCTTGAAGGATGAAACCAGGTGCTCTCTTTTTCCTCTCTGGCATAGGAATACCTAGAGAAAGGCTATTGCATAAGACACAATAGGCTATGGCAATCATATGTATTAAACCTCTAGTGAGGTTTAAGGTAAGCATGAACACCATCATGAAATGATTCCTTGCAAGCCAGTATACTTAGAATAGGAAACAACTGTTATAGCTCTGTGGAATGCTTTGACAGATGGTGAGTTATTAATGAGAATCATTTTGTATCAAACCCATCAACATCCATTTTTATTCTTGAGCACTCATTACTTAGTACACAGTTGCTAAGGAAGAGACAAACAATGTCAATTCCTTCATCGAAACCTTTCACTCTTCTAGCCTTTTAAAAAAACAACCCACCACCACCTCCCATTTTATTTACTCCCAGCTAGTACAATTGCATTTTTCCTCCATCCTTATCAACAGTGATGATACTTTTGGGAACAGTTCACAGTGCAATTATGACTAACAAATAGTGACTTACTGCATGAACTTCTCCCCACTTTCTGCCTGTGCTAATGTTTAGGGTCAACATGTGCCCCTTGAAGCTAAAGGGACATGTATTGGTGCAAGGGTCTAGCACTGGTGCGAAACAAGTGGAGAATTGCACTGTTAATCATCTTGGCTTCCACGGAGTGTTTTCTGTATGCTAATGCGGTTTGCCACTGAACTAATGATAATATTTTCTTCAGTCATCTCAGTTAAGTCTGCTCTACTGCACACAAGCCTGTTCAGTATATAACTCCTTGGCATATTCTTGGAACAGAGTGGAATAGATTAGTGTATATTTTAAGGCTTTTCTGCCTTTGCTGAATGAAAATATTAATATTTAAGGAGAGAAATTCAAACAGGAGTTTGGGCAGAGTTCCAGATATACCTACTCTGGACCAAAACCTTTTGTTTGATAAAAGCTATCCGACTGAGAACCCAAAAATAAACATGAAATGCTGGTGAAGTTGCAGGGCTGGGTTCTGTTCTGGTTTGCTACTTTATTGGCCTTGTCAGCATTGGAGAGGGTGCCAATTCAGACAACTGTGGTTGGAAACCTAAATCAGATTATTTGACTATAACTCTGAGCACTCCTCTGGCAGATATTTCAATAGTGCTTGTGCCCGCAATGCACTGTGAGGATTGGGCTGCATATTGTTATATACTTGGCATCCCTTTTGTAGAAGTGCAGTTTAAATATGAAATGATAGTTGTGACTTTTTAATCTCTTCAAATATAATCCTACAACTAACAAATCAGAATAGCACATATTAGGCATATTTGAGCTACATAGTAAAGTGGGGTATATATAATTTTAATTAAAAGTTTTCTCTCCATAGGTTACATCTTAATTAGTCCCACCAAACTAGCTCTGATCCTATTCTATTCATTGTTGAATAGAAATTTAATTAAATCACAGTTGGATTTATTGATAATAAGAACTAAATATTTTCAATTCTTGAATTTCATTTGATAGCATGTGAGGTGGAACAACCCTCTAGAAATTAATATCCTTCCTCCTAGTCTAATTTATCCTGACCAGCTGCATCAGGTGAAAGATAGGGTGTTTTTAGACAAGCGCCATCCCACCCATTGCCCACCAATCATGCATATTGCAGGCCTGCATAGGGCGCCAATGCAGCCCTGCAATGTGTATGATGTGGGGAGGGAGGGAGAGAGACGCTGGTCTAAAACAACTCATAAGCTCATTGTAGTGCACAGGCAGGGTTGCTAACTTAACAGCTGACCAGACACCAATGCTCCATATTTATTTTATTTATTTTCATTCATTTGTACCCTGTCCCTCTCGCCACAGGCAACTTGGGGTGGCTAACAGAATAAAACATAATAAATATACATATGCAGTCAGCCACCTTAAAGCATGTATAAAACAATGAACATTGTCATTATTTTATCTTGAAATGAAAACATTTTACCAACGCACAAAGCTCTTTGAATTTTCTTATTAATTATTAACATAAAGGATAAACGGGGGGAACCACGTGTCCAGATGTAAATAAGTTACAATGTTATTGTCAAAACTCAATATATTATGAAGCCATGTCATTAGGATAGACATTGCCAAAGTGCAGTTGAGATCCTAAGTGTGGTCACAGTGGCTGATTTTACATGATCACAGTTAATCTGAATTAGTTTTTAATCCAGATCCATTAATTTTAGATTATTATTCAGGAGTAACTGTTTACACCAGGGGTGGGGAACCTCCAGCCTGGGGGGCCAAATGCAGTCATTGACAAATTTTATGTGGCCCCTTTCCAGTCTGCCCCCTGGATCCATTCTCTACCCCCAAGTACTGAAAAACTGTGCTCATAATGGAGCAGAGAAGAGGGCATGCACACAAAGGTAGGGGGACAGATCCACAGCACAGATTCATGATCTGGGCCCTCCTTTTCTTGAATAAACCTGTTAAGCACCCCACACTCAACCTTTATGTGGCCCTTGGAGCGCATACTAATATTCAATGAATATTAGTTATTGAACGGGCTGTGGCACGGCAGCTGCAAGAACATCTGGACCGCACCGGTTTCCTTGACCCCTCTCAGTCCGAGTTTCGGCCTGGGTATGGTACCGAGACTGCATTGGTGGTCTTGGTTGATGATCTCCGTCTGGCATTGGACCAGGGTTGTCAGACCCTGTTGGTCCTGCTAGACCTTTTGGCTGCATTCGACACAGTCGATTATGAGGTGTTGGTGACTCGCCTGCGGGACCGTGCCAGGATTGGCGGGATGGTCTTGGACTGGTTTTGTTCTTTCCTGGTCGGGACAACTCACCAGGTGGTCTTGGGGGAGTGTACGTCTTCCCCCCGGGACCTCACGTGTGGGGTCCTGCAGGGTGCCATTCTGTCCCCCCTCTCAACATCTATATGCAGCTGTTAGGTGAGATCATGATAGGGTTTCAGGGCATGCAGTGTCATCAATATTTTTTATTCATTTATTTATTTATTCAAAACTTATATCCCGCCCCGCCTGCCCAAAGGCAGCTCAGGGTGGCGAACAACATACACAAAAAAATAAAATAATAATTCAACAATAAAACATTTAAAAATAAATCTACAAATGCTGATGACACTCAGCTCTACCTCTCTTTTTCCATCGACCCAGGCCATGCAGTCTCTTTATTTTCCCAGTGCCTGTCGGCTGTGGGGGCTTGGATGAGGTTGAGCCATCTGCAGCTGAATCCTGACAAGATGGAGGTGATATTGGTGAGTGGGGGCCTGGGAGTGGTTGAATCTCCTCTTGTGTGTGTGTGTGTGGGGGGGGGGTTGTCCTCCCATGGTCTCACAGGTACGGAGTCTGGGTGTGCTCCTCGATTCACGGCTCAGCCTGGAATCTCAGGTTGTGGCCGTGGCGGGAAGTGCGTTTCGGCAGTTACATCTTGTCCAGTGACTGGCTGTATCTCTCAGACTCTGACCTTGCCACTGTCATCCATGCCTTCATCACCTCAAGGCTGGATTACTGCAACGCGTTCTATGTGGGGCTGCCCAAGAAGCTGGTCCAGAGGCTGCAGCTGGTGCAGAATGCCGCGGCCCATCTCCTTACTGGGGCAGGCCACAGGGAGCACATGACACCTGTGCTCCAGGAGTCCAGGCTCTGCACTGGCTGCCTATAAAGCACCAGGCTAGGTTCAAGGTGCTGGTTTTGACCTTCAAAGCCCTTCACGGCCTGGGCCCTGCCTATCTGCGGGATTGCTTGACTCCCCATGTACACATGCGACCCCTGAGATCGTCTGTGGGGGCCTTTTTGGAGGTTCCCCGGGTGAGATGGGTGGCCACTGATGTGTAATCTTTTTTGGTGACTGCCCCTGTGCTGTGGAATTCACTCCCAGAGGAAGCTTGGTTGGCCCTCACTCTCCTGTCGTTTTGATGTTTGTGTAAGACCTGGCTGTTCCACCAGGTCTTTGGTGAGGGGATAGGGGTAGGGTGGGAGAGGTGGGGTTGGGAGGGAGGGTGAGTTTTTATGATTTGTTTTAAAATTTGTAGATTTATTTTAAAAGGTTTTATTGTTGAATTTTTTTTGTGCGTGTGTTGTTTGCCGCCCCGAGATGCCTTTGGGCAGGAGGGGCGGGATATAAGTTTTAAATAAATAAATAAATGTGGCCCCCAGGACAGAAAAGGTTCCCCACTCTTGGTTTACACAATCATTTTGAATTAATCCTGATTTACAGTGTGAACAGGTTAATGCAGATTAGAAATCACAAGGAAGACGGCAAAATTTCATGGTGCAGCGCATCCAGATTTCAGTATCCTCTCTTTTGCTCTGATTTCTGGGAGTACAGTAACAGCAAGAGATACAGCAGTTACCTTGCAAAATGGAGGGGTCTTCACATTGGGACAATGGATTTTAAATTCAGCATGCTAAGCAGAAACTGCTGGAAAAACTTTGGGACACCACAGAGATATGGATGGCTAGAGGGAGACATGTCTATCTGCAGCACCCTATGGTGCCTGGGACTCAGTCTGGATTAACTGTTCACACAATCACTAATTTGAACTGAGTTTAATCCACATTAAAATAAATCCTCAAATTAGGTTTCTAGAACCCGGTTTAAATTTTGAATCGAGGGTAATTAATTTGGACTAAAGTCTTCACATGATCAACTTAATCCGCATTAAGAGCCACTTCATTTGGATTAATGCTTATATAAAAAAACAACACAGTATCTGTGATGGGGTTGTAATCCCCATTGTTTGTGTATTTTGCAAATCTTTGCAACAGGGGTTCCATCTTAGATAAAAGTCGTCAAGTTTGTCATCTATTTCCGCCATTATCCTTTCCATAGTTGTTATGAGCCACAGCCTGTTCCTCCATTTTGTTACGGTGAGACCTGGACAGATTTCCAGGAGCAAGCAATTATATATATCGCAGCCAGCCTTAACTGATGACATGCCTTTTGACGGTGATTAAGTACGCCCACCTCCGGGAATATTCCCAGTAAAGCCAACTCTGTCGAGAAAGGTACTTCTGTTCCAGCTATCTGAATATATGACCAAATCTGATGCCAAAATTTGTTGACCCTTTGGCATCCCCACCAACAGTGGAGGTAGGAGCCCTCTTCCCCACACCCGCTCCAACATAGATTGGGATATTATTATTATTATTAATAATAACAAACATTTATATAGCGCCAGCAGTGTACCTGGCACTTTACAAAGTAATAAAATAGACATGGTCCCTGCCCCTAGGGCTTACAATCTGAGAGACAGGAGCTGGGGGAAGAGACATAGGAAGGGGAACAGAGGGAGAGACAAGGGGTCTAACATTCATGAAGATGCAAGGTCTCAGTTGCACGTACTTGGCTTGGTTATGATGAGAATGACAGCAGGCAGCTCCATGTGGCAAGGTTAGGGGTAAACAGACCGACGAGACCGTAGGTATAGGAAATAGTGGCTCAGCAGGATAAAGAGTCAGAGCAGAGCGAAAGAGGTGAGTTTTGAGGAGAGATTTGAAGGTATGAAGGGAGGGGGGCAAGGTGGATGTGGACAGGGAGGGAGTCCCAGGCATGGGGGGCAGCAACTGAGAAGGGACGATAATTTCTATTAATTTGGTGCAGCCTCTGAGGGGTCATATACATCCTTAAACTTAATTTGATTTGCTGTTCTTTTATTGATAGAGTCCAGGAGCATTTATTCATTACAGTCCAAAGTTTGTGTGCCTCTTCTGTGGTAATATTCTTTCCAATGTCCCTTCCCCATTGGATCAGATATCCTGTATCAGGTGGATGATAAATATTATATAACTCTCTGTCTATTCTTGACAATATTTTACTATCATCTGTATTTTCTATAATTACTTTCTCTAATCCTAATCTTTCCCTATTAAAGTGTTCCTTAACCCCTGCCTTAGTGAATACCGATTTTAATTTCATGTAGACCAGAAAGGGAATTTTCTCTTTGAGGGCCGCTCTTCCTGCATTTTAAACATTTCATTATTAAATAGTGAACTGTCCTTACAATCCCCTTTTTTGTGCCATTTAGCTTTCAGTTCCTTTTTCAATTCACAGCTTTTTGTAATATCTCAAAATATTGGAGTGCCGGGTGTTTTCCTGCACTTGCATTTTCTCAACCTCATGAATGCGTCCTTGCCTCTCCTAATGTTCACCTCTCCCTTGTCTCCCCCTTCCTTGTCTCCTAGATTGTAAGCCCTTTAGGGTAGGGTACTTGTCTATAACTACTGATTGTACAGTGCCATAAACTTTCTATGGGCACTGTACTTTCTGATGGTTCTGCCATAGACTTTCTATGGGGCGTAAGTCACTTAGGGACTAATCCAAAGTGCATGCACACACAATGTGCAGGTTTTGTGTACATACCAAGTGCGTACTGTATGCACATTAAGGCCCTGATTCAAGATCCTTGTGTGGCTGGAGTGAATCTACCCTGCGTGTGCATGCACACGCGCTGTGCATGTGCATGGGGACACTGTCAAAAGACCACCATTGCCAAACAGAGCGAGAGTCAGGGCTGAGATACAAAAGTTGGCTTGGTTGGACAGTGGAGGACTTAGAATATGCCACTATGCATGTACACACTATGTGCATGCGTAGAGTAGGTTTGGTCCACACATGTATGCACCTTGGATCGGGGCCTAAGCCCAGAATACACATGCACAGCATGGACAATGCATGTATATCATACACATGGTGCATGTGTGTTGTGCGCATGTTCTCTGTGTCTGGAATCAGCTCCTTATCTGTAAAATGAGAAAAATAGTGCTTCCATATTACTGTAGTGCTTTCATCCCAAGTGAGGAAGATAAATACATTTTAACGTGTGCCACTTGGCACACACAAGATTCTGGCCTTACATGGGGGGTGGGGGGCGCTTTAGTATAAAATATACACATACATTTAAAGTTAACTACACCCTAGTTGGAAAAAAGACACTAATCTGCTGTGAAATCAGAAATCGCCACAATATAACAAGGCAAATTAAAATGGAAAACAAAGTCTAACACTAAATTTCCCAGTTATTTTCCACACTGTGAGAGTAAAATTAAGAACAGCTTCTTCACTTTTGAAGGCTGTGTAAAAAGGTGGCCTTTGGTGTCATTTATGCATCATGCAAAATAGGGGGGGGAAACCAACTAAGTAGCTGGACTCTATAATCCAACAATCACAGTAAATCCCTTGTCGCACTGTTTTCACAAAAAGAGGGTTCTTTGATAGGATGACTCCGTGTTTCACATACTAATGTGAATCGAGAGCCCACAAGATTGCTCATGAAAGTCCCAAACACTGTTCAGTACTCTAGTCAGAGATGTGTTTATTTAACCGTTAGCCTGAATACAATTGATTTTCAATTTTAGCCTGGATACGATTTTCTTTTCAGTTTCTTTGTATTTCTTTATCTTCTATATAAGGGATACTTTTCTTATAGTATAGGCCCACCAGGATATGCCATAGATTCAATATATAATATGCACACTCTTTACTCATATCCTTTGCTTGCATGTAATGACTGGAGTCTGAGCAGCTTACTTTAGCATGTTTATATTGTTCTGTTAAAAATATCATCTTGATTCTAGTGTACTTCCTCAAATATGAAGAAGCAATTTTCTTTCCTTACTTTTTAATTTCATCGTGTTTGCAGGATAGTATAAAGGAAACACCAGGAAGAAATTGCTACCTCCTGAAAGTCTAAGACCCTTATTTACAACTCTAGATCGCTGGCTGTTGGCTCACACACAAGTAGGGTTGCCACCTTTGTGGTTTAACTCTGAGATTTTCATAGGCCAAAATGGGTTTTGGGGTCAAACCATGAAGAGAGGCAACCCTATGCACAAGTGACCTCATCTGGGTTGTTGAAAACACATTCTAACAAGCATACTGTGTCTGGATGAACCAAATAACCAATTCATTTAAGGAGAACATCACTATGTACAACAAACATTTAGCAAACATGCTAACTTAACCAAATTTAGAAACATGTTCTTTAATTAAACTGTTCATTCTACATAGGGTGTTTTTATCCGAGACGGGGGTGGGGGTAGTCCATGGTCAGTGCATGGGGCAGTGCTTCAAATGAGCTGCCCCATGCATGGCCGCCCCGTCCACACACCGCCCACCCCTGCACTAGGCACTCCATTTAGAAATAATGATAATTTACCATAATTGTGACAGGATCATTACAGCCTTGTTGAAATGTGCCCTCTTCATAGGTAGTAACTGACACACTGCACAGAACTGGAAAGTAAGATGTGGAAAAAGAAATAATATTTTGGGTACATTATTGTTCTTGCAAGATAAACCAGAGGATTCAAGTGTTCATGCAGTTAAAGTTGCAGCTGGAAGACCTTCTATGAAATGAAAAATGTGGAACTATTGTTAAGGAAGGATATGAACTTTCCCAAGATTTATAATAATCACATTTGGAGTTGGGGCGGTTTCTCTCTGCTTCAGATAAGTTTCCCCTTTTATTTTGGAATAAACAACTAGTACTATTTTTAAATATTGTAAACAAATATAGTACCTTCTATTTCAGAGGCTTCCAACATATTTTGTGAGCATGATGCTTTGTCTAATTTACATACATGCATATATTTACGTAGCATGTCTTTTCTCTTTATGGTGACTGTTTTTCAGTCTTCACCTACCACTGAAAGGCAGTTGCCATAAAGGTGAAATGATGTAGCTCCTCAACCATGCAGTGTTTAACTACTTAGAGTTTTAGAAGAGGAAGTGAAAATACATTGCATCCTTGAAAATACACGAGGAGTATGGGTAAGAAGAATGAAATTTTGGCCTTGTGGAACGTCTAAAAGGTGGTGGACCCCACACAAAATAAAATGTTGGAATCCCTCAAGTTGCCACTTCCACATTTATTTATTTATATTTATATCCCATCCTATGCCCTGAGGCTCAGGGCAGCTCACAATACAAATATAAAATACATAATTAAAAAACCCACAAACCAAAAAAAAACACACACCCTCGTCTCCCTCCCTCCCCCCAAACAAAATATATCCCTGCCCATTGAATGCCTGGCCAAATCTTACATGGCCTGTGGAAGACATTAAAACTAGGATTTAGGTGAACCTCGAAGGAAAGGGAGTTCTAAAACTGTCAGGCAGCTACTGAGAATGCCTCTCTGCAGCCCCGAGTCATATGAAACTTGGCCAATGATGGAACCTGCAAAAGGGCACTTTTGGCAGTTTTTAAGGGCTGCAGACTCGACATAAGGAGAAAGGCAGTTCTTCAGGTGTGTAGGACCAAAACCTTTTAGGGCTTTGAAGGCCCAAACCAACCAAAATTGTGCCTGGAATTGTGTTGAATTGTGCCTGGAACGCTATAGACACTTAAGCATTGGTCTAATGAGCACCTAGTGATCCACGTCCCATCAGGAGGTGGGTTGCTGCATTCTGCACCAGCTGCAGCCCCCAAACAGTCTTCAAGGGCAGCTCCACGTAAAGTACATTGCAGTAGTTCAGCCTCGAGATAATAAAGGCATGGATGATGGTGGCCAAATCCATGTTGGAAAGAAGAGACAGAAGATTCAGGGGACCCCAAGGAAGACACCCCTGGATGACCGCAGGGGCTGATCCGGGGCTCGAGGGGTGAGGCGGTCTTGCAAGTAGGCAGGGCCTAGGCTGTTTAGGGTCTGCACAGATGAGAACTGGGAACTACATTGGTAAAATACCTCCAGTTAATAACATACACTAAAGATTTGGGATTGCTGTACAGGGTATATGTATCTCCAGAATGACAAGTCACACAAATCATCTGTAGGAATCAATCATTCATAGTAATATCCTTCCAATTGAATTGAGCCGCTCAAACATAAGACATGTGAGATCATCTTCACCTGTGGCTAGTATCTTAAAAATTAGGGAAGCAGCAGAAAAAAAGGCAGTGTGGTTGTGATTGACCTTATTATACAGAATATATGCAAAACTATTTATAAGTGAGTGTGAGAGAGAAACCTAGCTTGCTGTAACAGAGCCAGCAGAATCCACAACAGTCAACACCTCTTTTCTGAAATCTCACGGAGCTATCAACTGTCTGTAACTTGCAAATAACTACTCAGACACACAAATTGGGAGCTGCTTTCTTGACTCTTTAATTCTTATTTTAAATGTACAGCCACTGTTCGTTATAAACAGGGGACTGCTGAAGCCCCGATTTTGAGGAAACCGCTTGACCTACATTTCTGAAAATTTAACAATGGCTGTAAGTTGTGAGGACCATCATATCCCCAAAGTTTGAAAAAGTTCCATTAGGAAAATAAAATGTTATAACTGCTTAAACATTTATTGGTTGTGGTCAAAATGCACACCATCTTCACGTATTTGAATCATCAATATCTCCTCCCCCTGGATGAGTTGAGCCCCCAAACTTCACAGGCTTTGAGAATGAGATCAATAACAAGTGCTTCTGAAATAGGATACTGATTGATGCAGCCAAAACCAGATATTATGATCAAAAATTCAGTTCTGCAGGTTCACGCATGCGCACTTGAGCTCCTCTCTCCTGTCGGAGAGCCGAGGAAGCAGCTGCGTCCCGTCCCCCTGTGAGCTGCTGCTCCTGCTGCTGCCCGGCCCCTTGGAAACCCGCCAGCCCTGCGTGCACCACCCACCAGCCCCCCAAACCCCAACCACAATCCGCCCAGCCCCCCCAAGCCACCCCCAAACCCCTCGCCCCCCTGCCACCCTCCACAATCC
>QEPC01009642.1:394109-405861 GCA_003113815.1 Sphenodon punctatus | reverse complement strand
TCCCACGGATTCCAATATCATCTCTACGCTGATGACACTCAACTCTATCTTTCTACCCCCTCTCTCTCTCCTCTTCTGTCCACTCACACTTCGTCAACTGCCTTTCCGACATCTCCGCCTGGATGTCCCGACGTCAGCTCAAGCTCAACATGGCCAAGACCGAACTCCTCATTTTTCCTCCCTCCCCTTCCTCTCCCTCTAACCTGTCCATCTACATTGATGGAGTCACCATCCATCCTGTTCTCCAAGCCCGCAGCTTGGGCTTCATCTTTGATACGCACCTCTCTTTTAAACCTTACATTGACTCTGTTGCCAAATCCTGCCGATTCGCCCTTCATAACTTTGCTTGGATCTGTCCCTTTCTCTCTACCTCCTCGGCCATAATCCTTGTTCATGCCATGGTTATCTTTCGCCTCGATTACTGCAACCTCCTCCTCGCTGGCCTCCCTCGCTCTCATCTCTCCCCCCTTATTGCAATCCAAAACTCCGCTGCTAAGGTCATTCACTCTGCCCATTGCTTCGACCATGTGCAGCCTCTCCTCTTCTCTCTCCATTGGCTCCCCATTCCTGAATGTATCCTGTTTAAACTCCTGGTTTTCACGTTCAAAACACTCCACAACCAAGCTCCCCCCTTACCTCTTGGACCTAATCTCCCTACGCACTCCTGCACGCGCTCTCTGTTCTTCCGCTGTCCCCTCCCTCACTCTCCCTCGTTTCTCCTGCTCACCTAGCCGCCTTTGAACCTTCTCCATCATTGCCCCCCATGCCTGGAACTCCCTCCCTACCCACATCTGCCTTGACCCCTCCCTCCGCTCCATCAAATCCCTCCTCAAGACCCACCTTTTCCTCAATGCCTTCCCCAATGCCTGCTAGTCGTTCCCCGTATACTTACTGTCTGCCCTCTGCTTCAGACTGCTGCAAGCATCCTGATTGTAACCAAGCCATGCAGATTGATTGTAACCAAGCATTCTGATTGTAACCAAGCTCATGTAACCAAACCTGAGATTTCGCATCTGCTTGAGTTTGTTTGTCTTCTCCCCTGTCTCTCCCACTGTTCCCCCTCCCTGTCTCCCCCTCCTTGTCTTTTAGATTGTAAGCCACAGGCAGGGACCGCATCTATTGTATGTTTCTGTACTACACCAAGCTCATGACTGGCGCTATATAAATGTTTATAATAATAATAAAAATAATAATAGTTAATACCCATCTCCTAACTCTTATAAAGTTTACATTAGGTTTAGAAAAACAGGCATTTAAAATGTTTTGAAAAGGGAAAATGTTGTGACTTTGCAGATGTTTACAGGAAGCTTCTTCCATGGCTAAAGGTTGAGAGTGTTTCACCTGTTAATTTCTTTCCCACTTTAACAGGAACATGTTCCATAGCCAGGGAAGGTGGCAAGATCTTGATATAAAGACATGTTGGAAATGTTTATACTTTGCCGTGAAAAATCTATAGGATACATTAAAAAAATACAGGACAAACTTGAACTTGTATAGTTGGAAGTGGGGGGGATGAGTGAGAAGTTTGGGGGATATATCAGTTGGTGATTTTATTTTTTTAAAGGTACCAACCATTCAGTGGAATCAGGCCCATTAAAAAATTTCTTCAGAAGCATTGTTTCGAGCACTGAGAACAAGTTCATTCCAAAGTGATTGTATATAGGTCTAGGGCTGAATCGAGTAGTCAATCAATCAATACTTTATTGCGTAGTCTTAGACCATAGCATTTACATATATACACAATACAACAAAATACAACAAAAAAACAGCAAAGTACAGGGAACCGTCTCCTAATACCCAATGAAAAGAATAGAGCACTGGAGAACCTAGGGGACTGTTCCCAGGAAGATGTTTCTGCGCTGGTAAGCCTGCAGGAGATAGGCTGCAATATTCCTAATAATATCGGGGTCCGAGCTGTCCAAGAAGGGCATGGTCATCTCTACCAAGGTATTTTCCCAACACAGTCCCCAGATATTCCTGCCACAGTTCATCATAAAGATGACAGTAAAGGAGTATGTGACTGACAGACTCAACTGCCAAGTTGTCAAAGGGACACAAACGTTCTAAGAATCAAGTAGTCAGAAAACTACAATTATTCAGCCGAGTTCCAAGGACCCTTGGGCGAATACTTGGAGTAGTGTCTGAGTAGTGTCTGAGGTGGGACTAGAGGTGAGAGAATGGGCTAGGGAAGAGGGGGTAGGGGCCTAGTGGGGCTTGAGGGGGTACACACCTTCCAGAGGGGCTCCAGCAGCATCTTGGAAAGGTCTGAGCATGCTCAAAAGGGGCCCTTCGGCCCTTCTGAGCATGCCCAGCTGTTTGTTTGTTTGTTTGCTTAAACTTATCCAGCCCAGAGAAGCCATGCATTGCTGGAGCCCTTCTGGAGGGTGAGTACTCTACCACCTCAGCCCCCATCGCCCCCTTCCTTGGCCCCTGCTGGCCTATTCTCTCCCTGCAGGGGCTTAGTGGCCCCCTTCCCTGTACTCGGCCAAGGATTTTCTGAGTTCTGAAGTTTTGGGAGCTATTCATCCAAACTTCAGAACTCAGAAACTCGAGTACTGTGAAACTCATGATTTCCCAGAAAAGCAGAGGGCTGAGTTTTGGCCCTAATATAGGTATCCAGCGAAAAGTGGAACCAAAGAAATCATCCCGGCCTACCCTTCAATTTGGTGACAATTTTATCATCCCCTGGAAATACCCAATAATTCCCATTTGGCATACCATGGAGATTCGAGATACTATTTTATTTAGAAGCAGAGACCGATGTAGAAAGGAAAAAGAACAAGACTTTAGAACGCTGTTCCCTTCGTTACTACTTATTGTTATATGAGCTCCACCTAGTGACAAATCACTGAAGTTTTTATGTGTTTTCATTTAGAAAAATATCACTAACTTTCTTTTCTTTTTTACTGTAAAAAAGCATTTATTGGGAAACAAACCAATGATGGTTCTTTGAACAATACTGACTTCATTAAACAAATAATGGCCGACCTGTTTATTTTGCACAAATAATTCTATCCAGTGCAAAAGGTAGGCCAGTCCTAAAGTCCAGGTTCAGGGATAGCAGATGTTGACTTCAACAAATGTTTTGCCCAACTTCAGGACTTTACTATGTGTTGTTACACAGTTTAAACACAGGAAAGGTTGAAGAAGCTGATAAAATTTAGCCTGGGGAAAACTAAGGGGAGACATGACAGCAGTCTTCAAATATCTGGAGGGCTGTCAAACAGAAGATGGAGCAGACTTGTTCTCTGTTGCTCCTGAGGGCAAGACTAGAAACAATGGGCTCAAATTACAAGGAAGCAGATTTCGGCTAAACGTTAGGAAGAACTTCCTAATGGTACAAGCTGTTCGACAGTGGAACAGACTGCCTAGGGAGGTGGTGGACTCTCTTTGCTGGAGGTTTTCAAAAAGAGGCTGGACGGCCATCTGTCAGGGATGCTGTAGCTGTGGATTTCCTGCATGGAGCAGGGGTTGAACTAGATGACCTCTGTGGTCCCTTTCAAATCTAAGATTCTATGAAATTCTTTTTGATGTGGCTTGACTGAGCATCTTTCATGGCAGCATAATAGACTAAAGCAGGGGTGGGGAACCTTTTTGAGGCCGGAGGCTGCATTGTCAGTCCCCAAACATGCCAGGTGCCACACGTCAAGATCAATTAAAATAAATTTTAAAATCAATTTAAAAACAACTAGTGCACACAAACAGTACACGCACACACACACAGTATTCAAAACACACACACCCAAACACACACAGAGAATATTCACCACACACGCACACACACAGAATATTCACACAAACACTCACACACATTCAAACACACGGAATACTCACACACACAGAGCATATTCACACACACACACACACACAAACTTACATACACACTGTTGCTGCTGTCGCCGATGTTGCTGTTTACAAATGTTCCCCAGCCATTTCCTGAATCTGCCATGCTGGAACTACATTTCCCAGCATGCTAGATTCAGGAATGGCTGGACCTGGCACGCATGGAGGGACATTTGCAAGCAGTAACAGGCAGTGGCGGCAGCAGCAGCATTACACGCTGCAGGGCAGGCGATAGGCGCTGCAGGGCAGGGTGAGTGGGGCATTAAGGAAGGTGTAGGTGGGCCAGTTCTTTCTTCTCCATCCGCCCCCACCAGGTTGCTGAGGGCGGGGGAGGGGCACGTTGAGTGAGTTTGTGCAGCCCGCAAAAGTCCACCCAGGCCACATAGAGGCGGGCGCGGGCTGCACAACAATGAAGCAGGGTGACAGGCCGGATTAAATTGCCCCGTGGGCTGGAAGTGACTCGCTGACCGGAGGTTCCCCACCCCTGGACTAAGGATACAGAGAAAGGAGAAATTTTGTAACAATTTAACTGTGAACTTTTCACAATGTATGAAGTCCTGTTGGTTTCAAGTCTTTTCAGAACAGTGACCATAATGAAAAATACTATCTATGCATTCCATGCCCAAGGAGTAAGTGCTGTAATTCTGGGCAATGTGCTCTGTATTTTTCATAACATAAAAAGAGCCAAATAATTAATAAAAGTGCAAAAGTCCGCTATGGAACTATGGGTGATGCTTCCATATTAGAAGCCAGTTGCATGCAATAGGGTCAGCAGTATAGAATGGTTGCCAGCATCATTTAAAACATTTCCTGAATGCTCTACAGGATGCCTGATGCTTCCTTTCTGGAGCTATTCCCTAGCCCTGCCCTACCAATAAATTCTTCATATCAACTCTAATTCTAACTTCTTCCCTTTCCATCCTTCCCCTAGTCCTTCTCTGTTTCTTCCAATGCTTCTTTCAACTCGTAGCTACAATGAGGAAAATAAAAAGCAGGGTAACAAAGCATAAAACAAAACAGAAATGCTTTGGCTGAGCCAGACTTAACCATACCTATTCTGATTTCTGAAAGCGTCTACAAATCTTCAGGTATATGTATTCTATTTTTAATGGTTTTGCCTCCTTGGGGCACCACTTATCATTCAGTTGGTCAGTTATTTTCAGTTGATCAATTGCAACTCTCTGGGCAGTCTTTACTCTGGAGCAAGCTATTCAGGGAAGACTGGATCCTCAAAATAAGGGACATCTGATTTAGATTTAGATGATTTCTTTCCAAATTCGTTTTGCTTTCCGAGCAATTACAATTTCCTGTTTTCTATCCAAATTCAGATTATCTAACACTGGGCAGATGACATTTCCACTTAGGCAACAACAGTTGTAGGTCACTGATCAACCAAAGAAAGATGAATGAAACATTTGCAACTAATTTTCCTTCTTGGCATACCCATAAAAAGTTATTTCCTACAAAAAACAGTTGATGATTGATCTTGGTTTCTACCCAATTTATTTTTATACATACTACAGGTGGGGGAAGTGGGACCACTGCTTCTAGGACGGAGGCTTTCAGGGGGCCCCAGTAGAGCAACCTCATCACATTGGGTGCTTTTAAATGTGATGCTATGCCACATGGCCACCCAGGAGCCACTCATCAGAACACCTGTCTGAAGGTGGAGTGGGGGCACGCACTCTCGTGAGCCACACAGCACCCAGCCATGGCCACTCATGGAACATTGCTGAGAAATCAAGAGTGCTCTGTGGCAAAAAGGTCTGTGGCAATGAGCAGCCATACAGCCCCTGCCCGTATGAACTAGGACTGCCAATCACATCAGCAGACTGGTCTACCATTCATAGGCACTGCGGGCAGAGGACACAGCCTTTGTAAACCACAGGAACTGGTTGGGAATGCTGGGGAGCCCAAGTTCCTTAGTGCTCACGCTGAGAACATGACAATTTCAAAGGCCAACTTGGTGTGCTTCTCCCTCCCCCATGGTCCATGGCAGGGGAAGTGCATGGCAGCTGCTACGGTAGCCACTCTGGGAGATGCTCGTTGAAATCCCTCCTCACTCACTCCACCTGAGTGGGTGCTCCACAGTGGTGCCATTCAGCAGCCATGGAACCCTCAATCCATGTTCGTTTAAAGCCTTGCTTTGTCTCTGACTCTGCCAGAACTGTCTGTACCTTCCCCAGTGAGCCAGGGCCATGTTGGTCAGTGACTGCTCCTAGTCCCTGTGAGGGGCTCAGGGAGCTTCCTGCAGAGGATTCAGTTCCTGCAGTGAGTGAACGCAGGGTCAGGGTCAGCTCCACAGAGCAGGCTGTGATCACCCTCAGCTCTTGTATTGCTCAGTCCCTCTCAGGGTGCACCCATCTTGCTGTGCACCCCCACACCTTGCTTTCCCCTTTATCCCGACACCTCCTCTTTCCATATCCCAGCACCCCCATGTCCTGAACTAATCCTTACTTTTCCCTCCTACTCCAGTGCCTCACTGCTCCCTGGCATCCCCCTGTCCCATCCCAGCCTCCTCCTACCCTGGCAACCCCCTGGCCTCAACCCCTATCTTGGTTGTTATGAAAGCCAGTAATTTTATTTGCCCTAGGGCCCTATTAAACCTAGCTATGTTACTGAGCAAACCAAAAGTAAAATTAGAATTAATCCATCGAAGTGTTTTTGGTGTCATAAGTCTGATTCCAATCAACCATTATAATGAGGAGTAACCGTGCATGAGTCCTGTTGAATAGGACGTGTATACTATCAGCTAGCATCGCCTGTGCTATCCCTCTGGAGGATCATGCTGTAAGGCAGTTTGCCACGCACCTGTTTCTGAAGTAGTACTCCTTGTGGCAGCATTAAAAGACACATTGCAATTAACTAAAATTTATATATAACTGAAGGCCATGACATCTTACTAACTAGGATTGTTTCAGTTCTTCTGAAAATAAGTTCTTCATTTTAACAGTTACTCTTTCGACATAAGTGTTAGGAAATCAAATGGGGGGAGAGAGTGTGCACTGTCATAATTACTGGACCTTTGACTATAACAAACCTGGCAGCTCTTCCCCATTTGTTTTTATTGTCTTTTAACCACTGTAAAACTTTCCTTATAATAAGCAAAAGGCTGAGATCTCAAGAATTCTATGAAAGAGAAGAATGCTCTGGATTTTAAATCACTTCATCCACTCACTGCTGCACACACTAGTGTGCAGGCTTTATAGACTGAAGGACATATAGCACAATGACTCTCGAGCTGCATCAGAACAACAGACCAAAGCTACGTACATGCTGATCAAAGACAAACAATGTTCTGTTTGTGTACTAGGGACAATATAGGACTCCAACATCAATAGGATAAAATCATTATAGACTTATGGTCTCATTTTGTGAAGTTGGGAACATCTACAATTTCTATGGACCTCAGTGAGAAGTGCCAGTTTTCAGAACATGTGGAAATTAAACATTATAAATAAGGCTGAGAAAGAGAGGCTCTCAGCTGAAAAATAAATGGGAGTAAATATGAAATATTTATTCTGTTTCATTTAAGTGCTTCTTAAACACTCCAGCTATATGCTGCATAAGTAACTCGGCTCACAGGCCAAGCCATAGTCAAGTGCTAGCTGGGAGCTCCAGCTGAAGGCTACTGTAATGTTTTGAAATTACTGATGCTGAGGGAGCAACCCCAGCAGTTTGCCCAGGTGCAAAATCTATGTAAGTGATGAGATTCATATCCACATTAGCTGAGTATGGATGTTTTCAGACATGACGCTAACCCCAGATTAACTACACTTTAACCACACTTGAACATTTCTTATGCATGTTGCAGGGCTGCATTAGGCACCAGTACAGCCCTGAAACATGCATAAGAAATGTTCAAATGTGGTTAAACTGGGGTTTGTGTCATGTCTGAAAACACCCTATGTCCTATCCTCAGAGGCACAGTCCCCTCATGTTAGTTCATGGTTCCACATGAATCCCTGAACAGCTGAGTACTAGAATCATCTTCGGTCCTAATCCTCCAAAGACATGTGCAGATACTTTAATGGGAATATGCATAAGTAAAGTTGGGCACTTGTGCAAATCTTTGAAGGGCTTGGACCAAAGTGTTCACTATCTTGTATTACAAAACACTAGCAATCAATTGTTAGCTTTTTGTACTGTACTGATGGAGTTTGGAGTCTGCCCCTTTCACCCTCTACTGGCTTGTCCTCTAAGGATGAAATCCTGGCCCCACTGCAGTTAATGAGATTTTTTTGCCATTGATTTAAACAGAAATTAAGAGTGTGTGCCTTGTTTTCCCTCTCCTGCAGAGTGTAGCAGTTTTTTTTTGAGGACTGGAACCTTGTCTTATTTTGCTAGAATGACAGCACTCTGCCACTCTATTGCATGTTTCTGTATGCTGTGCCAAGATGGCCTTTCTAATAGCAGTTCTTTTCTCATGGCCAAAAGAATTGCTAGTCTCTCCACAAAACTAAGGCCAGTAAGAGCCTTAATTTATATATTGTGTCAAAGTGAAGAAATCTCCCCTACATCAGATGACTCGGTACAACTGACAGAAATACATGCAACATGTAGCAATTAGGACTTACTGCTGTAGGATAAACTATTACTCACAAGTGTTTGAAGTCCAACGCACTTAGTTTTTATTTATTATTATTAAATTTAAATTTATTTAAGTTCAGAGTAATACTATTGATTTCAATGGGACTATTCTAGAGCATGTGGTTGAGGATCGCAGACTACATTAACTACAGACCCACTCTGAATTAATACTCCCAGTTTCAGTGGGACTACTCTGGGGTAAGTGAGAATACAGCTATGAGGCACACTGAGGCCTATATAGACACATTCAACTCTGATTTCAGTGCAAGTGACTGAAGTTTATATCAAGGGCTAAAACTCGATCTTGAGTTTTACTCAGTTGGTTCTCGACTTGTTTTAAGGAAAAAATGATCAATTAGAAAAATACCAATTCTCTATATTTCTTATTTACCGTAGACTGATTTACCGTGCACCGCTTACCATGTGCTGCGTTTATCCTGGTAATGTGCATGCACAAAGTGGCATTTTGCGCATGCACATTACCAAGATGAAAGCAGTACACGGTAAGTGGTACATGATAAATTGGTATAGGTAAACAGTAAATTGTGGTAAATGGTAAACAGTATTTCAAGAAAAAATTCTCGACCGAGATCTGTTATTGAGATTGTACCAAGATCTCAGTGAGAATTCTCGATTCTCCTCTTACCTCCTTCTCCTCCTCCGCTGGGTAGCTCTGCTGCTGGCCGATAGGAGGCAGATGATTCAATTTCTTTTGTGCGCATGCGCGTCAGGAGCTACCCAGTTCCTCAGTCTTTTCATCTGCCTTCGGCCGGTAGGACGCGTTCCGCGGAGCAAGCCCTAGGCAGGGTACTCAGGAGAGCAACTAAGCTTGAAAAAGATAAAGAAAAAGGCACTTTACTTCGGGGCAGGTGAGGGACAATGAAGGCAGCAGAGAAACGGCGTGAAAGCATGCCTCTTCTCTTTCCCCCCCCGCCTGCCGACAGTTCAGCTCCGGGGCGGCGCGGCCGCACCCGAGAGCCTTGGGGCCACATAAGTCTATTTTTTCTCATTAGGAGAAATAAGAAAGGGGTAACTCCGGGGCGGCACGCCGCACCCGCGAAAACCCTGAAAGGAAAAAAGTGAAAAAGCCTCTAAATGAGGCAGGAATAGCTCCGGGGTGGCGCGCCACTCCCGAGAGCTTATGGGGGCTAAATGGCCAATAATTACAGATAAGCCCTAGGCAGGGGACTCGGGGACCGCGCGGCGGGGCCTCGGAGTCTCCCTCGGCCGGCATCTTTTCAGGCAGGCCCCTGCACGAGGGACATATCTCCCTAGTAACGCACGTGAAGGCCAGAGGCAGCAATTCTGCTTTTTTGACTTGCAACAGCACGTGACTGCCCCCTACAGGGCAGAGGCAGCGCTGCTCGTCTTCTCCCTAGTAACAGCCTCTATATGGCCCCTCCTCTCCCTGAGCGGAGACAGCCTGTCTGGGCTCACTCAGGAGGTGACTTAACCCTCCAATGACTGGTTTTTTTCATATTCTCTCCTTAAACAGGCCATGAGCACGGGACAGCCCCCCATCGGGGCCCCTCCCCCTACAGTGGCAGCCCCTTCGCAGGAGCAAGACACGCAAGTACGCCTAGCCTCCATAGAGAAATCTATTGGAGAGATCCTGGCTACCCTGGGGAAGTTACCTAAACCAAGCAGGAAGAGGCATCCTAAGCCTCTGGCTAGTCCAAGGCAGGGACTTCTGGTAACCCCCAAAAAAGACCTAGACGCCCCTCAGGTGACACTCGTCACTCCATTCAGTCCTCAGCTGAAAGTGACCAAGAGGGCCAACCTATCGAGTTGAACCAGGCCCTTTCTGAGCACAGGCAGCCTGAGTCTGTTCTTTCCTCAGGATCCGAGCAAACTCATTCCGATTTAGAGGAGGGCGAATGGGTCGAACAAACCACGGATTCCACCGATGGAGAGAGGCAATTTCCTGGACAGTACAGGAATGAGCTTATCTCTCACATTATAAAAACGCTGCAGTTGCAGGAGAAACCTCCAAAACGAGACTCCTCCGACTCCCAGGAGGAGGAAACCCGCCAGTATATCCCATCAATTCATGGCAGAGACCAGGGCCTTCCCTTAGACAAGGCATTTGAGAGGCTGGTACTGCAAGAGTGGAAGCAGCCCGATAAAAGTTTTAAAATGAATAGGGCTCAGGATTCCCTTTACTCCTTCTCCAGGAGGAAGGACCCCTTGTTCCGTTCACCCAAAGTGGACGCAGGAGCTGCTTCCCTAG
Source organism: Sphenodon punctatus (assembly GCA_003113815.1). Classification (NCBI taxonomy): domain Eukaryota; kingdom Metazoa; phylum Chordata; class Lepidosauria; order Sphenodontia; family Sphenodontidae; genus Sphenodon; species Sphenodon punctatus. Next base: position 395,198 of record QEPC01009642.1, on the reverse strand, counting down.
CTTGGCACACGGTGTTCCCCACTGAGGGGGATTGCCATCCTAGGGACGCTACGGATAGAGCGGTTGATACTGCTCTTAAGAAGGCCTCAGAAACCACTTTGGCGGCTCTAAAGATAGGAATAACGTCCTCTTATGTTTCCAGAGCCATGCTCGCTTGGCTCCAAGAGCTCCAAGATCCAGAAATCTCAGAGGGTAAGGCTCAACGGCTAAATTCCAGAGTCCACATGGTGGCTGCCTTTTTAGCAGACGCGACCACCGATAACTTAACTTGGTCAGCCAGATCGGTAGCCAACAATGTGGCCGCTAGGCGTAGGCTATGGCTACGCTCATGGGATGGGGATGTCACCGCAAAGAACTTACTTACTGCCTCCCCATACAAAGGCTCTAAATTGTTTGGTGTGTGCCTGGAGAAGGTCTTGGAGGAGGCGTCCAGCAAGGATAAGACTAAGACCCTCCAACAGCTATCTAGTAAAAGGGGTTCCTTTAGACAGCAGCCCTTTCGCTTCAGGGGCTTCTCAGCCCCATACAGAAAATTCCAAGCTCCGGCACAGAGGGCGTAAGCTACCAACTTTGCCTTCAGGGGCAGAGGTAGGGGCTTCCGCTCAGGCAGGTATGACAGGCGCAGATCAAGAGGCCCCCCTGCCACTCAACCCAGGCAGGACTCCTGACTACTCCGCCCAGCAGGTCGGGGGCAGGATTCAACTGTTCCACGAGGTGTGGTCTCTCTCGGTTACAGACGCCTGGGTCCTATCCTGCGTGGCACAGGGATACGCTATCGAATTCGACTCCCCCCCACCAAGCAGATTTCTGGTCTCCCCCGCTTCAAGGGATCCAGAAAAATATCACGCAATGAAGCACGAAATCAAGAGACTACACGACACCAGGGCAATAGAAAGGGTGCCACTTGCTCAACAGTTCCTGTGGCTATACTCCATTCTTTTCCTGGTGGCAAAAAAGACGGGGAAATGGAGAGCAGTATTAGATCTGAAGGCCCTGAATCATCACGTGACAAAGAAAAGGTTCAAGATGGAGACCGTGGCCTCCATTTGTCACAGCATTCACAAACTCGACTGGATGGTGTCCCTGGAT
>QEPC01009642.1:335607-347624 GCA_003113815.1 Sphenodon punctatus | reverse complement strand
GGGGTGATTTTTAATCCCCCACCTATATATTTATTTATACCACCCTGTCTTATTAATATGTTTTATATTTGTATTTTAAATATTTTAAACTGTTTTTATTGTTGTTAACCGCCCCGAGCTGCTGTGCAGGATGGGGCGGTATAGAAATCTATTAAATAAATAAAATAAATAAATAAATAAAATGGATGGAATACAAAATGTTAGACAGAAATGAATGTAAACATAAAGGCTTATAACGTCAAGACCCTTTATCCAATCTTTCTGATATTTGGCAGCAATAGTAACTTTGGGGAGGGGTATAATCTATCAGGGATTCATCCAAATTGGATGGACGACAAAGAAGTTGCAGTCAGGTATATGTACACAGCTTTTCTTAAAAACACAAACTTCAATTGCTTATAAAATTGGTTCCCTTTATCCAACCTTTTCAAAATATTGTAGACATAATGCCCTCCATATGGAGTACATTCTTCCCATGTTTATCCAAATTGAATAAGAAACAAAAAAGTTATTGCTGAAATACTTTCAGTGTTTTCTTATTAACTCATAATAATGAAACTTCATTCTTTCATTATGGCCGTTTTTACACAGAAGTTCTCCCTCCCCTCCCCCCCCCACCGCTCAGTGTTTGGGTGGGTGTGCGGTGGGAGGGGCAGTCCATGAATATGGCCGCCGGTGGGTGCGGGGATGGGTGTGTGGCGGATTTGCGCCCGTGTAAACGCCACCGCCGCTTCTGCCACACCTACCAACACCCGCTGCACACCCACCTCCACCCACGGAGCCCTCCAACAGAACAGGGGATGCTCCGTGGGTGTAGGTGGGTAGAGGTAGGTGTAGGTGGGTGGGTGTCCATGTAAACAGGCACACACTCACCTACAGCTGCTATGCCAAAACACCCCACCCACCCCCAGTTCATGTAAAAATGGCCTACGTTCTTTCATTTTTGTTAGAGGCATTCTTTAGTTTTTGTTACTCTAATAATGAAAATGAGATACACACCCCTAATTGGCTGGAATGGAAACCAGGGTGTTCTCAAGGAAAGACCTTTTTAATCTGGGAGATATTCCTTCTCTTCTTTTATGTTCCTGTAAAGGTTTTTTTTGTTCACTCAAGCTTTGGCCTAGCTGGCTGAAACTTGGGAATCTAAGTTTATTATGGGACTTCAGTTAATTGTAGTGTGAAACTGTCAATGTTGCATATGAAAAAGTAAAAATGTAATCCATATATGAACTCAAACTCTTCAAATTACACTAATTAAAAAACAAACTACTTCATCAGTACACTCCTGTGCCATTTTTCCTTTTATAAGACCACCTAAGCAGCAAGGCCATCCATGTTTCATTCCTTGTATTCAGGAAGTGAGAGAACCTAGATCATCCCCAAAAAATATATGATCATGGTATCAGCTAAAGTCAAATAGTGATCTTCTCCCCACCTACCCCCTTCCAAATTGTGCATATTCTATTTTTACAGTCATTGGTTTCAGTTCTGCAGAAAATAAATCACATCATATATTCTTCAACAGGATTAAGGATATCCGAGACTCTATTATCCAATACCGCCCTGCATTTGCAACAGCTGACTTTGTTCTTGTGACTACATTTCCAAATAAAGAGCTTACAGATGAAAATCTGACACTCCAAGAAGCAGATATACTGAACACTGTCATTCTTCAACAGCTAAAGTAATTTTGCTCCTGTCAGTGAATATAACGTTGGGCGATAAGTATTGTGCCATATTGTCACACAATGATGCTTCCAGCAGAAAGAAAGACACAGAAAAATATATTTAATCAGTTTTTGTTCATTTGCACAGATCATTTTGGTTTTGTTACTGTTCTGTCTTCCAACTATGCCATATTTGAATTGGATTTTAGAGTGATTTCTGAACAGAAGTTAGTTGAATTTTTACACTTCCAAAACTAAGCTTGTGTAAATTGGTCTATATACTAAGACACACCAAATTAAAAAGCCTCTTGAGAGAGATGCAAGACATCTTCATTCTCAGATTTTTAGGGGGAAACGCAGTTTTCTGAAGGGGAAAGGGTTTTTTTCCCACTTATTTGGTAAGACTTGCACTATGGAAATGTTTTATGCTGCACTTAGAAACAGGCATTCAAAAACTTAACCCTACAGGTTGAGAGATGTTTACATCCCATAGTATGACTTTGAAATATTTTATTTATATTTGAAACGTGTTTATATCTTTTAAAATTTCTAAAATACTCTTTAGGATTTTGTTAGTGAAATATTGTCATTTCTTGTAAATTATCTAAACCTAAATAATATGAGAGAATTGGAAAGAAACCAACTATTGCTGAAATATACCTAAATTGTCTGTCATGTACTGCAAAGTATGAATTGTAGTTGTATGCAAAAAATAAAAAATGGCAGGACAAGAAATGTGAGGAAGAAATCAATAGAAGCATCAAGGGCTGCATTTTTAAATTAGAAAAATACTGTACATGTCAATATTTTAATAGAAGAGAAAAATTGTGAAAGTGGGCTTGTGCCTAGGAAAATTTACTTACACCTTCATCCACCATTAAAATGGTGTTGTGAGCCGCCCTGAGATGCGGAAGCAGAAGGGGGTGACATAAAATAATAAATAAATAAAATTTAGTTCCCAACTAAGTAACCCACAGGGGAGTGGGAGGACAAAGTGTGACAACTCCACCACCTGCCATGTATGCCTTCTCCCAGCCTCAGTGCATGCAAGACAGGCAGGGAGGAATCTTCCCTCCCTGCTGAACAGGTGATTATTGGAGATACCCCACCTGCCATGCAATCCCTGGATTTGGGCCTTGTATGGCAGGAGAGGGTAGGGTTTGCAAAAAAACCCAACAATGTTGGATAATAATAAATGTCTGAATATTTCCCATGAAAATTTTACCTTTACCTCACCCTGACATTTTAATGTAAATTTGTCCCATTAAAAACGCATGTGCAACTGAGCGCCATGGTTACAAATGCAAATGGTTTTTTGTGTAAATAGCCACTTGTGTGTGTGGACATAGGACTGGAGGATATGATCACTGTAGTTGCATGCACAAAGGTAGATACTTGTGCACGCATTTTAAACCTACACCTCAGGCCTCCTTACTTGAAAATTTGACCAGACCTTTACATATTCAAAGTGGTGTTAAGGGGATTCAGTAGTGCAGTTTCCTTTATTCTTGGGAGGAGCTACATGATTTAAACTCCTATGTAATTCTTTGGACATTGAGCTCTTTGAAAGATCTCAGTCTTGAGCTCTCTTTTACGGGGTGTATGTCATGTTAAATTAGCTACTGTGCTTTCACAATATGCGATTACAAATGTGCAGGGACCCGTGTTCACTGTATTTTCCTCATTGCTACAAATGAGGTAAATGCAGTGAAATTGGGTCCCTGCATATGTGGCTGTGTCTCAAAACGGAAGATAAAACCAGATTTGGAAAGACGCAGGCGGTACCCTGTGTCCCAGTCTGTATAAGGGTTGCACCTGGCTCTTTTTTTTTTTTTCTGAGTAACTTTGTAGTTTATTTCACTGTACTCTATTTTCCCTTTGGCCAGTACAATTTTATTTTAAACTCTTACCTCAAAGTACAGATTTAATGAATTTTCAAAGTGCAGTCACATTTGATGTTAAATGTTTTGTAATACACATACCTGCATGATTTAAATAATCACAACTTCTATCTATTATGCTAATGAATAAAAACATGTTTTAAACAAAAGTGCTTATGTGATTTTTTTAATACCAACATTAAACTTTCATTCTGAGAAGTTGTCTTACGTGTTGCCTGCAATGAGTTTGAAAAGATGAGGGTTTTTTTAAAAAAAATTGGTAAGTTTTAAATGCACATACTTAAGTCATGTTGCACGTAAATAGGTTGATCCTCAAAGCACTCCATTCAGGGGTGTTTTTAGACAAGCGCCTCCCCACCCATTACCCATCCATCGTGCATGTTGCAGGGCTGCATCGGCACCCAATGCATCCCTGCAACATGCATGATGGGTGGAGAGACTCTTTTCTAAAAACACCCTCCCACAAGCATCATAGAAATCTTTGGTTTTTTTAATATAACAACATAGAATTTTAAATTATTAACATGACAAATCCCTACCCAACCCCCTCCCCTCAGATGCACTGCCATAGCCAAATAGTTCCAATTGCCTATCAATTTGTGAAGTAAAGGAGGAGAAATCATCATCAGGTAAGTGTCCTCTTTTATATTTGATACAAAAATATTTTATCCTCTTGTATCAAATGTAGTAGCTCTTCCTCAATCAGATGCCAACAGGGTGTCCAGACAGCGTAAATTCAAATCATCATGCATGTCAACAGCTATACGCTCCATGGATGTCATGTACCAGAGGCGTTGCAATAGATCTTTTGTTAAAGTTCTTGGTGATTTCCAATACCATGCTATTACATGTAAAACAGCAATATGAATTAAATGACATGCTTCTTTCCTTTCATTATAGAACATTGTGGAAACCATCCAAGCAAAGCAATTTTAGGCGAGAACGGTATATCATGATTGCAAATTTATATATACTTGTACATATATATACTTCCATACCACTTGCCACAGAGGCTTTACCACCTCACACTCCCACCAACAATGGAGGACCCGTGCCCTTTTCCCTGCACTCTCGCCAGCAACAATCAGAAACAGATTGATCCATATTATAAAAGGCCATGGGTGTATAGTACCACCTCATATTTAGTTTTATCTGTACCTCCCGGACTAGTAAAGACTTAGAGCTGAAGTTCATATTATTCCATATAATCTGAAAATCCGCTGCTTCCAATGTTGTTCCCAAATCATCTGCCCATTTGCTCAGATATCTACTGTCAGGGGTCACAAACAAAATCTTTCTAGCCCTGTATACATTAGCAAATATATGTTCTAGGTGAGGCAATCTCAAATAAATAATACTTGACTTAGAGGTTTTCTACCATATTCTTTACGATCCATTGGATTATCGAGAAGGCTACGCAATCTAGTATATAAAAATAAATCCCCTTTATTTTTTAAGATAGTTTCTAAATATGTCACTGTTACAAAAGTTTCATTTATAAGTAAATGTTTGGCCATAGTAATGTTTACAATATGAAGTTTGGCAATAAGGAAGTTAAGCCCATCTGTGTTATCACTTAATAAACTATTTAAGGGTGTAGAAAGGTGAATTTCCTTTCACTATATCCACTCTTCTGTGTATCATTTCCCAAGTAAGGATTGCATGAGGTATAAACAGGTGGTCCTCAATCTTGCGCATTTTAGTTTTTTGAAGCCTGTAAGCAAAAGCCTAAAATCGGAGGCATTATACATATCCCTTTCTATTCCAGGCCATCCAGCTTCAGAGAAATTCCCATACCAGTATCTTACAGCCCTTAGCACTGAGGCATAATGGTAAGATTTAACATCACCCTCCTTTATTTTTGTCTGTAATAAGTATGGATCTTCGTATCCTGGCCTTTTTTTGTTTCCAAAGAAAAGCATATAGGAGACTTTGTTCAGCCAAAAAAATTAGCAGATAATTTAATAGGCAGAGACAAAATAACATAAAGTAATTTTGGGAGTAAAAACATTTTAATTAAACTTACTCTTTCTAACCAGGAACAATTATGTGACCTCCATTTTGTAATTTTATTTTTTATTTCATGTATCAAAAGGCAAAAAAATAAATTGATAAAGACTGTAATTTTTTTGTTAATGTAATACCTAGATATGATACTTTACCATCAGCAGTTTAAAAAGTATAGTACTACTAATTTGAACTTTAATAGTGGAATTAGCACAAAACAACAGAGATTGAGATTTGTGTATATTAACCTTAAACCCAGATACAATTCCAAACGCTTCAGTAACATTTAAGAGGTGAGGCATGGACTTAAGTGGGTTTTTCAAGAAAAAAATATTTATTTGGCTGGGCTTTTGGCAGGTGGGGGTGTGCAGTTTGGTGGGTGGGAAAGGTTTAATGAGATTTTAACTGGTTTTTATATTTTTGCATTGTGAGCTGCCCTGAGCCTATGGGAAAGGGTGGGATATAAATCTAAATAATTGAAGTGGAGGGAGCTGATGCCAAAGGGAGCACTCTGGGAATTAGTACCAAAATGCAGAACTGGTCCAAAGCAATATTCTGATGCCGTCCTCAACTGCTTCAGAGTTCTAGCATGTCCAGATTCATATACTTTAGGGCCAATTCTAATAAAATATCAACTTTACATGGGGGGTTACATTTACAGAGATGATCAAATTCCTTTACCTGTATTTTGCATGTATCAATAGGAAAGAAAGAAATTGAACTACCTTTTGCAACCTAACTGTAGGAGATGGAGACAAAGTAATTCAGTTGTCTTTTCTTGGACCAGCTTTGTTGGTGGTAACTACACAGAGCTGCTCTTATCGCATCTAAAACATCAGAAGTACAGACTGAGCAATGCAGATAAGCTAGATATGGTAACAACTTTCCTACATTGCAGAACAATTTCTATTCTATATAATGAGGCAAGCATTGCTTAGTCTGTAGTTCTGACTTTTTAGATGCTAGAACAACAACTCAGTGCACCATGAAAGCTTGCATACTCTTACCAACAGAATTTGGTCCAATAAAAGATAAGAGGCAAAATGGTTTACGTGCTATCTCCATAGCATGGCAATCACACGCTGTGTCTTCTCGTTCTTTCGCTAGTCTACCTCATACATTTTTAATGAGAGCTTGGCAACAAATGGGAAATTACCCCAAAACAACATAAATGAAAGACTAAATGAAAATAACATTTTTGTTCAGTAATGCGATTCTGCCTTTGTGGAGATTTAACTTAAATATCTTTTCTGAATCTTCTCGATAATCCTCTCCCTCCACCCCATCAGAACAATGTCATGTTTACAGTTCGCAGAATAACTGTTAGTATCAAATGTCTCCATTTTTTAGTCTGGCTGATTATAGAAAGAAGGCTTATGCATTTACTCTGTGTATTGCCCAAACCTCACAATAACCTTTGATCCTGTGGGGAAATTTCAACCCAATTTGGTAGAAGAGCAGAAGGCCCAATGATAAGGGAAGCAAAATTTCATAGCAGTAGGTGCATCTGCTCCGGCCACTGCTCAAGAAGCCGTCACTTGACGTTGATTCTCCCACCAGTTATCGCCTTGTCTCGAACCTTCCCATTTTAGGGAAGGTTATTGAATAGGCTGTGGTTCGGCAGCTCCGGGCGCATCTGAATCGCATCAGTTTCTTCGATCCTTCACAGTCTGACTTTCGTCCAGGTTATGGCACCAATACTGTGCTTGTGACCTTGGTCGATGACCTGCGGGTGGAGTTAGGAACAATTGATCATGTGGTGTTGGTGACTCGCCTGTGGGAACTAGCTGGGTTGGATGGGACCTTTCTTCAATGGTTCCATTCCTTCCTAGCTGGAAAATCTCAACAGGTGGTACTGGGGGATTGTTCTTCATCCCCCAGGGGCCTTCCTGTGGGGTCTTGCAGGGTTCTATTCTGTCCCCTCCTGTTCAATGTGTAAATCCAGCCCCTGGGAGAGGTTGTGTACAGGTTTGGGGTTCAGTGTCATCAGTATGCTGAGGACATCCTGCTGATGATGCCCAGCTTTACCTCTCTCTTTCATCCGACCCAGACCCAGCAGTCTCGATGCTTTCCTGATGTCTGGCAGCTGTGGGGGACTGGATTAGGCTGAGTTGACTGAAGCTGAATCTTGATAAGATGGATGTGATGCTCATTGGCAGGATCAGTGACCTGGGTGAGGGTAGGACACCCATTGTTGATGGGATTCACCCTCCCCATGCCTCTCAGGTTTGGAAACTTGGGGGTGATCCTGGATCCCCAGCTGGTCCTGGATGTTCAGGTGGTGACTGTGGCTAGGAGTTCCTTACATCTAATAAGATGGCTCCGGCCATATATTTTCAATCAGAACCTTGCACAGTTACATTTTTATATAATTCTGTGAACAAGCCAAACAGCTGTAACATGCACATCTTTAGGAAAGTAGGCTTTGTTGGTTTGGGTACTTGCTTATAGGCAGCCATGACTTTGGGGGCAGTGAGGAGAGCAGGGCACATGGTCTGCTCTGTCAGACATACTGCCACACCCCAGGGCAGGTTGAGGCGCTGGTCACACACATGGGCACCTGGCCCTGCCTCGTCCACCATCCCGCCCCGGACCATGACGTGGAGGTGCAGGAATGGCGACTGGGCCCGCCACTCACCAGTGCCGGCAGGTCTCGCCATGAGGAGGGACAGCACAGGAATGTGTGAATGCACTATTCAGCATAATTTCTGCTTTTATGCAGATTTACAAGGCCAAAGGTGCTTTCCCACATCATTGACTTGTGCACATTTTTATTTCATCCAAAACTTCCGTAACTTGGGAAATGACTTCATCCTCGTGTTTTCTATCCAATGCGCATATTTGAAAAGATCATTACAGGGTGCCCCAAACTGTCTTGAATAAAGATGTTTTTCTAATTGTGCACACAGACTGATTGTGTGAATGCTGCATTTAAGCTGCCTTCACATAATGCACATATTTTCAATATGGGAATGCATAAAGGAATGCACAGGAATCCTCCAGGACAACAGAAGTCCACAAAGAGAGCTGATGCTGCTCCAGGTGTGGCAAATGAGGCAGGGAAAGAACTTCTGGAGTGGTGGGAGAAACAACTTCCAGAGGAGGGGGGAAAGGCCATTTCTGGCTTCCTTCCTGAAAACTTAGCATGCGGATAAAAGCAAGAGAAATATGCACATCAAACAATGTGGGGATGCTTATAATGCACGATTTTACAATGTGCATTAAGTTCAAATGTGGAGGAAAGCAGAATGTGTGAATGAGGAATAGCAAATTATAATGCACATCTTAAACAACCAGATTAAACATTGAAGTTATATATATATAACTTCATTGTTTAATCTGGTTGTTTAAGATGTGCATTGTAAAATCGTGCATTAGAAGCATCCCCACATTGTATGTGGGATATATGTGGGAAAGCACCCTAAATGACAGGGCTGTGAAATCCAGCTCTGTCAATCAGTCTTGAAAATCCACATAAAAGCAGAAATTATGCAGACTAGTGCATTCACACATTCACAAAAATTTGCATTTGGATGTTCCTTCCTGGCATTGTAAGGACATTTCATGCATGTGCGAATGTGCTTACAGGGAAAAGGAATCTGAATTCAAGGAAAGTCAATAAAGCATCAGTGGGTAGCCTGTGGGAATGAGGAGTTAAGGAAAGCCTGATGGAAGAGGTAGATTTTCAGGAGGGATTTGAAGGTTGGCAGGGAGCAGAACAAATGTGTTCAGGGAGGTAGATCCAGGCATAGGGGACAGCTTGGAAGAAGGGGTAAAGCTGTTTTAGGGAGCAAGAGACTTGGGGGCAGGTGAGGCTAGTGACAGAGGAGAAGCGAAGCTCCCGGATAGGAATATAGCAGAAAACAAGTGCAGAAATATAAGGGGGAGCAAGGCCATGAGGGGCCATGAAGGTAAAGACAAGGAGCTTGTACTGAATACGAAGGGGAGGGAGAAAGGAGCCAAAGAAAAGGGATGAACTTGATCAAAGGAGCAGACAAGGTAGATGATATTGGCAGCAGAGTGCTGAACAGAACTGAGAGGGTCAAGGTGAAAGTGGGAAAGGTCAAGGTAAGAGATTATTAGGGTTTTGACAGCAAAAACAATAAGAAAGGGACAGATTTTTTAAAATGTATGCAGAGAGAAGCAGCAGGCATTTACAACAGACTGACTATGAGGAGCAAAGGAAAGAGAGGGAGTCAAAGATGAACCCTGGGCTGTGTACCGGGGGGACAGACTGGATGGTGACACCATCAATGGAAACAAAGACAAAGAGGAAGTTTTGGGGGAGAATATGAGGTGTCCTGTCTTAGCCATATTAAGTTCGAGCTTATGGTGGAACATGCGTCAGAGAGAGAGTTGGTGATGCAAGACTGGATGGAGTAGTGGGAGAGTGCTTGGTGGAGAGAGAGAGTTGCTAGTGTACAAGTGACATCTTTTTAGATCTTTTTTTTTAAAAAAAGTTGGGTTTTCTTCCAGTCCAGCATCCCAGTTAGGTTGTGATGGAGCAGAGGGAACCCTGGCGAAGCCCGTAGTGGGGGTGGCATGGACCCCAACAACCGAGACGGGGAAGGTAGTAGCGGGGCCTGCAGGCCCCAGGAACAGAGAGTGTCAGGCCACATGGGAGGCGGCGCCACAAGCCGTGACTGGGACAACACCAGACTACAACTCCCAAGAACCCACAGGGCCCTAGGAGCACCAATGGCTGACATCATCAGTAGCCACCCAGCCCGGACGTGCCCGGAGTGGCTATCTAAGGACTATGGTGGCAAAAGGAAGGAGACCGGCACCAAGAGGAGGAAAAGGCACAGTGGAAGCTGTGGCAGCCTTCCCCTAGCCCAGACCAGTGAAGGCAGAGACAGCCGGAGCCTAACCCTGGGCCATGAGGTAACAAGTTGTGGGGACACAGCGGCTGGATAGGGCCCTTCCCCTCCATTGCCAAGGGACCAAGACTGTGTTTAGCCGGGAAGCAGGAGGAAGGGGAGAACACTCCGCGTCCCCAAAGCCCTTGCCCCACAGCAAAAGCTGACCCCACTCGCAGGGAACCTTGAAGGTGGAGAGCCACCCCGAGCCTGGGTCACAACAGTGGCATAGTTGGCTGGGTTTCCACATAACCCTGCTGTTGAAGGGAAAGTCCCGGTGGATAACATGGATGTGGAGGCTGTGCTTAAGTAGTTCATTGAAAGCCAACAGGCTCAGGCAAGCAGCCAATGAGTTTCTAAAAACCTTGACACAGGAGCTATCGGTTGCCCAGCTTCAGGCTCAGAATCAGCTGGCAGCCCAGGTCACCTTCTTAACGTCCCCGGCAATAGCGGCACTTACAGACTGCGTGAAAGGAGGTGCCCATGAAAACAAACCCCCTGTGTGCCTTATGAAAATGGGGCTGTCTGACAACCCAAAGGCGTCCCTTAATACCTTTGAACAAGTGACCACCACTGGCCTGAGGATCAATAGGCTGCAATATTGACCCCTTGTCTGTCAGGAACTTCCCAGAGCACATATGATGCCCTGAGCCAAGCTGCCAATTCCCAGGAGGTGAAAACAGCCATCTTAAAGGGCTTGGATATCTCTGAAGAAACATATCACTGCAGGTTTAGGAATGAGAAGTACTCTCAAGGGGCATTGCCTTGAGCCATGGCTCAGATACTAAGAACGAATTGTTTGTGGTGGTTAAAGCCCCAGCAAAGATCTGCTGAACAGGTCACAGAATTACTCCCAGAGGAGCAATTCATCCAGATATTATTGAGTGGTGGGTGGGACTTGGGTAGCCAGACATAGGCCTACTACCTTAGAGGAAGCAGTGTGTGGGGCCAGTGGGGGGCCCACGGTCCCACGGGGGTAGGTGAGGGAAGGAGAGGGGGGTAGAACCTTCCCGGGCCCGGGTAGAGCGTTCCCCTCTAGGTCTGGGAAGCGGTGCTGCTAGAAAAGGTTCCCTCAGAGTCTTATGCGGTAGTTTGGAGGCTCTCAGGCGCTCCCTACCAAGCTCATCACAGGGATCTAGGCGCAGCCGCTTCCCAACCGGGGAAGGCCCCTCAGACACGGGCCACACGCACACGGGAACCCGGGTCCCAGGGGGAGTGTAGAGAGGTGGGAGGAACACCGGTGCCAGGTACCCCCGCAGGGGCAGGGGGGGACGAGGTGAGGAACGGGGCTTCTTGCACTGCCGAGTTCCCAGGACACCACGTGGGCTATAGGGGAGGAAGGGGAACACCCACTCACTGTTGTCCACGGGGCTTCGCACACACACACACAAACACTCACGCACTCGCTCGCCTTGCTCTCTGTCACCAATGCTCTCAACTCCTCTCAGGTCTCTCCACACACGGGGCCGGTCTCACAGGCTAAGGCTCTGATCACCAGCGAGGAAGGTGTGTCATGGCCTGCCTTATGTAGGCTGTGCTGAGGACTGACGCTGCAGCCGCTGTGAGCGCCGCAGCGGGGCGTG
>QEPC01009642.1:314250-335526 GCA_003113815.1 Sphenodon punctatus | reverse complement strand
GCTGGGGGGAGGCGTGGCTGCCTCCAGAGGCTCTCTAGTTGTCCGTCGGCGCGCCGGCGGGGGCGGGGCCCTGGGACACGTGGCATCTTCCTCCCTAACAGGGGGCGTGGTGTTGTGGGGTACGGCGTCCGGGCGCTTCTTGTTCTGCGCGCCGCGGCGGAGCCCCCCTAGGCCCTGCCGATGGCGCAGGCCCCATCTCCTCAGGCCCCAGGGCCTGACACAGTGGTGCTTATGGAGAACTATGAAGCCTTTGAGGCCACTCCCCTGTTCGGAGGAGGGAAAGACCCACCTAAACAGCCACCTAAACAACCAGCTAAGGAGTAAAAGGGAGCAAAAGGGGGTTTCTCTTACCGGGCTGGTAGGGAAGGACCTGGGTTAAAGACCTCTCAGCAAGAAGAAAGAAAGAGAAACTCCTGAGACCCCCCCTACCGCAGGTTCGAGGGTCTGAGAACCTGGAGTCACTGGACAGGGAAAAACAGGGAGCGGGGCTGAACCTCCCCAGAACAAGATGTCATGGAAGTCCCTACCCCAGAGCCTGAGAAAAGCAGATGTCCCCCAGACCCCCAGAAGTTATGCTATACCTGCAGGAACCCGGGCATTTCAAGAGGAGTTGTCCTTTGATGGATTGTACTTATGCAGAGGGTTGGTTAAGCGAGAAGCTGATAGAAATGAAGACTGCCAAACCTGTAGTTCTGATAGACACACAGGGCGGCTCTTATGCTGCTTTGATAGATACGTGGTGTAGCCAGACCCTCATAAAAGCAGGTGTACAAGGGGGAGAGGAGATAGGGGATCCCAGGATAGCCTTAAGGTGTATTCATGGGGATGTGAGGACCTACCCTACTTGCACTCTTCCGATTTCATTAGCCATCTTTACAGCTCAGTAAAGGGTAGAAGTACTCCCAGGTCTGGTACACCAGGTAATTTTAGGATGCGATTAGGGATCCCTAACAGCCCTGTTGACAGCTCAAAGAAGCCCTTGATGGTAAGACCACAGACCCTTCAGTCAAGAGATCAGAGAGAACCGGGAAGGAAGGGGACAATCCCTAGAGGGGCAAGGTAAGAGGTCTTAATTTTATAGAAGCTCTGCATAATGATCTGGCTCAGGACAATGTCTATGAGCAGGTGACAGCTATAGATGGCAGGGCTCCCCGACAAGCTGCTTAGCTGGCCCCGGTTCGAGCTGATAAAGACTGTCTGTACAGAATAGAACGGAAACCCAAGACCCTAGTGGAACGGCAGCAGTTGCTGGCACTGCAACTAGTCCAGGCCGAACTACTTAGAGTAGCTCACGAAGTACCATGTGCTGGGCATCTAGGGCAGGAGAAGACCTATGACAGATTAGTGCAGAGGTTTTACTGGCCCAGGGTGCAGGAGGCAGTATGAAGGTATTGTGCATCCTGCCCCGAGTGCCAATTGACTAGCAAGAGGAAGGTTCCCCCAGCCCCTCTCATTTCTCTTCCCATTGTAGGTATTCCCTTTGAAAGAATAGGAATGGATATTGTGGGCCCTTTAGAGAAGTCTGCTGCCGTACACAAATACATTCTTGTGACAGTAGACTATGTGACCCACTATCCTGAAGCAGTGGTCCTGAGATTGACAAAAGCCCCGATAATTGCTAGAGAGCTGTTGGCTATTTTTGCTTGAATAGGGTTTCCTAAGGCAATATTAACAGAACAGGGAACCAATTTCATGAGTCAAATAATGACACAGCTCTGCAAGAGTTTGAAGATCAAGGCTCTGAGGACCTCGGTCTACCATCCTCCAACAGATGGACTCGTGGAAAGGTTTAACCAAACCTTGAAAACTATGCTACGCAAGTTTGTACATGAGGAACCCAAGGAGTGGCATCTGTTGCTGCCAGCCTTGCTGTTTGCATATAGGGAAGTCCCACAGGCCTCCTTGGGATTCTCTCCATTTGAACTCTTGTATGGATGGAGGCCAAGAGGCCGACTAGTTCTTATGGAAGAAGAGTGGGAAGAGAAACCCGGACCCTCCTGACAATGTGATGTCATACGTACAGAAGCTCAGTAAATGACTGAAACTCATAGCAAGTTTTGCCTCAAAGAACCTAACGAAAGCCCAGGTCACCCACAACCAGTGGTACGATTTAAAGGCAAAGAAGCGAACACTTCAACCAGGGCAACAGGTGCTGCTGTTGCTTCCCTCCAGCGAGTCCAAGCTTCTAACCGCTTGGCAGGGGCCTTTCAAAGCAGTATGTCAGGTGAACGAGGTTGACTATGTAATACGCCAACCTGGACAGCGTAGAGAGTTTCAAACATACCACATTAACCTGCTAAAGGAATGGAGGGATAGACAAGTAAACCCAGCCAAGGGACTAATAGCTGCCACCTCTGCACCTGTAAGAGAAAGGGACCCTGTTCAAGACCTAATAGTAGGCTCTGACTTGACGCAAAGCCAAAGGGGCCAACTGGGGGATCTCCTACGCTGATTGAAACACATGTTCACCAAGGAAACTAGGAGGACCCATCTCACAGAGCATGAGATAGTTACAGAGCCTGGCAAAGTAGTCAGGGAGTCCGCCCGCCGCAATCCCCAGCATCAATGGCAAGTCCTTGAAGCCAAAGTTAAAGATATGTTCCACCTTGGTGTAATCACAGAGTCCAAGAGTTCTTGGAGAAGCCAACCCATTCTGGTAGGAAAACCAGACTGGTCAACTCGCTTCTGCATCGACTTCTGAAGGATTAATGCAGTCTCCCAGTTTGATGCATACCCTATGCCATGGGTAGACATATTATTAAACAACTAGGTGGAGCTACGTATCTATCCACAATAGACCTGACAAAGGGTTACTGGCAGATCCCTCTGACCCCAGAAGCACAGGAAAAAGCGGCCTTTGCTACACATTTTGGATTATTCCATTTCACAAGGATGCCCTTCGGGTTGCATGGTGCTGCCGTGACATTCCAGCGCCTTATGGACAAGGTGTTGGTGCCTGATCTGCATTATACTGCAAACTGTATTGATGATATCATTATCGTCAATCAGTCGTGACCTGAACACCTACAGCATTTACAAGCCGTTACCCAGGTGTTAGAACAAGTTGGACAACTCGGCCAAGTGTTGTTGTATAGGCCTGAGAGAAGTCATATACTTGGGCTACAGAGTCGGGAATGGATGTATACAACCCATAATAGACAAGGTGTGGACTGTCTGAGACTGGGCACTCCCGTCTACAAAGGCACAAGTCCAGCAGTTCCTAGGGTTAACAGGTTACTACAGAAGTTACATTCCACACTATGTTACTATAGCATAGTAGCATAGTATGCTATAGTAGCATCGTGACTACTATGTTAGAGTATGTGGCGGAGCTGGGGGAACCCCAGTGAAGCCTTCAGTGGAGGTGGTATGGACCCCAACAGCTCAGATGGGAAAGGCAGTGGTGGGGCCTGTGGGCTTCAGGAACAGAGAGCAGGAGGCAGCACCACAAGCTGTGACTGAGACAATGCCAGACTACAACTCCCAAGAGCCCACGGGGCCCTGGGAGCACTGATGGCTGATATCATCAGTAGCCACCCAGCCTGGACGTGCCTGGCGGGGCTATTTAAGAGCTATGGCAGGAGGAGGAAGGGGGCTGGCACCAAGAGGAGGAAGAGGCGCAGTGGAAGCCATGACAGCCTTCCCCTAGCCCGGACCAACAAAAGCAGAGACAGCCAGAGCCTAACCCTGGGCCATGAGGTAAAGAGTCGGGGAGGGGGCTGTGTAGGGCCGGATAGGGCCCTTCCCCTCCATTGCAGATGGACCAAGACTGTGTGTAGAGAGCGGACTCAGGCAGGAAGTGGGAGGAAGGAGGAGAGACTCCCCCCGTCTCAAAGCTCTTGCCCCACAACAAAAGGTGACCACACTCAAAGGGAACCCCGAAGGTGAGGCCACCCCGAGCCTGGATCACGACATAGGTAATGAGGTATTTTAAATGTGCATACATTTATATAAATCAGTACATGTGAATTGTAAATGATGACCACATGGTGGGTGACAAAAATCTCCCTCTTGCCAAATCTTCCTCATTGGCTGCTCTGCTATAAATACACATGCCATCTCGTGCATGACTACTATTACAATGTGCCTGGCTTGAAACTGAGTTGCAAGATGGGCTCTGCCCACCTATGAGGGCTAGCTGTAAAGTCTGTCTTTCATCTGTGCTTTGGCAACACTCTAGCAAGGCATGCAAATTATGTCCCATTGTTGCTGTGTATTGGCACATTAGGTAAAACCAAACTCGCAGCTGGCATGCCGGCTGCACATCCTCGAGAGAGGGGGGTGCCTCCAGTCGGGACAGGGAATTTTTTTTTTTCCCAGACTGACCTGACCAGGGAGGGGGACGAGGTGGTGAGTTGGCTTTGCTCCCACGTTGCAGCTGGTGCCCCGCCATGCACCATGACAGGCAGCCATGGCTGCCAATGACAGGCAGCCATGGCTTGTGGCCAGGATACTCCCCCAAGCTGGGCTGGGATGGCATGGAAACAAATGTGTCCACCTGGTTTGCCCCACTATGGCCTGACTGGGTAACCCTTGGGCCCAGATTTTGGACCCTGTTCTTTCCGGGCCCACTTTTCCAGGTCAGCTGCCTACCCTGACGGGGTCTGTACTGAGCCCACATCTGGCAGCCTGGTAACCGACGTGGGGTGAGGCACTGACCCAGGCAGGTGATAGGGGGTGAACCAGGCCCCCGTCACATTTATTAACACCCAGTGTCAGTCAGTGTAAATGAAATGCTTCAGTTTGGGTAGCTGCAGTACTGTGGTGTTGAATTTAAAGAATTAGAAGAGGCCTGATCTAACTTCCATAAAAATCAATGGGAGTTTCTCCCCTCCCTTATGCTTTGATCCAATTTCAACTGAATTAAATGGAGAGCTCTACTAGGGATAAGGCCCAATATAAGATGTACTCTTAGGAAGTGGTTCACAACCCTTTTGTGGTGGCATCCCACCAAAAGGTTTTTTAAAAATCTCAGACCTAGCTTTAAAAAAATGGAGGAGGCGGCAGCAGCAGTAGATTGGGCCCAATCTGCCACAGCTGGATCCTAAGTATGACTTCCCCCCCCCCCCTTCGCCAGTCATTCCCACATGCCTACTGGGAACACTCTGCCACAGCTGGAGGATCGGGGAAATGGCCCCCTGCCTATCCCGCCACCCAAGCAATCGTACCAAGCTGCCCCAAAAGGAGCAGGTGCAAGAAGAAATAGTTTAATTTTTTTTTAAATAAAGTTCTTTTTTTTTTCATAATCCATGTTTCATGTGCTTCTTTGGATGTTTGGAGGGCATGTGGGGAATGGTGGCATGGCATAGCTATACACTAGGGATGGGCAAACGCGGTTCGGAAGTTTGGCCCGAACTCGGCCTGTTCGAACGACTGAACCCAAACCTGAATCCGAACACGAACTGACCGAACCAAACTTAATTCCGAATGTCGAAATGACCAAACTGTTCGGTCAGTTCGGATCGCGTTCGGGTGGCAAAAAAAGGGTCACTGGAAGATCAAACATGACACAGCGGGGTAGTCAGCTGAGGAGCAGACTTCTAGGCACCAGGGGTGGAGAGGCAGACAAAACTATCTGCCTCCCCCCTTCCCAATATCTTCTGAGCTAGTCACTGTTCCTGAACAGCAGGCGTTTTAGAAGGCTCCCTCTCCCAGAATTTCCCAGCTCCCCAATCCATTGTAATCCTCCTCCCATTTCACCCATCCACCCCATCTACCCCCATAATCTCATTCATTTATTTAGCTTAGCTTAGATAGATTTAGTGGTTATTTTTTGTTTTTACCCCTCCCTGTGTTCAATCTTCCTTCTTCCCTCCCTCTTCCATTGAATCCTTTCCCACTACCATATATTCCATCCCAGATTCCCTTCCCTTCCCCTGTTTTTTCATTTAGAGTAGGATTATTAGATTGCTTTAAGTTTCATTTCAGTTTTGTACTGAAATGAAACTTAAACCTTAAACTGAAACTTGTGTTGTTTGTGATTTCCCCTCCCCCCCATCCTATAGATAGATATATAAGATTAGAGATAGTAGACAGTTGTAGGAGTTCTTAGTGATAGAGATAGCATTAGTGATTTAGTTTTAGTGTTTGTAGGATAGGCCTGTGTACTTATTAGTTAATACATTTCGTTCATAGCATTTAGAATAGTTAATAGCAGTTAGATTTAGTGTAGCTAGATATATATATTAGATAAAAAATATAAATTAAAAAAAACCATATAAAAACAAAAAAAACCAAATAAAAAACCAAAAACCCATAAAAAACCATATTTTAAAAAAAAACCCTTAACAAAACATTTACTGAATGGCCAAACCCGGCGAACAAACCGAACGGACGAACCAAACGCAGCTGAACCGAATGGTCGAACCCGAACCGCGATCTGTTCGCCCATCCCTACTATACACCCCTTTGGGGGCTGGGGATTGGAAGGGAAGAGTGTGTGTGGGTGAACCTAGAATGGAGTGGGGGAGGCTACTAGCCATGCACTTGAGGGTAGAGGTCGTCTTGGGGAAGGACCATAGTACCCCAATGGAGAAAAGCTTCTGCCTGGGTGCAAAGGGAATGACTGTAGGAAAGCCCCAGGCAAAGGCATAGTGCTGGCCATTCACAGAGTAACCAACTGCACCTCTACGTTTCCTATTCCCATTCCCAGACCTGGGTAGCCAGCGAATACCACTACAAAATACATAGACTGAGGCCTCCATCTGGCTAATCTGCAAATACCAATAGGGAACACACAGAGAGAAGTCTGCCCCTGGCTACTCTGGGAATGCTAATAGGGAACACACATGGGAAAGCCGCCGGCTGGCTTCTAAGAGAAAAGCAGATGGGCCAGAGGAAAACGCAGTGACAAACAAGAAAAATGTTTAAAGCTTGTATTGATACCATAAAAAATCATTTTAAATTGTTCGCCTTCTGGAGTGATAGCCTGAAAGAAGGCTTTCTTTCTAAGAGAGAAACAGCTGTGGTGGCTTCTTCTTCCCATGGTTTGTTGTGGCTGTGAGTCATGGCAGGGGGCAAGATACTTAGGAGGGGAGCGTGGCAGGGAAGAGCACCTGCCCGTTTATGTGGCTAGTCATGCTAAACCTGTGGGGGGTGGGCTGCACGCTATGTACTAGGGGCTGTCCGTTTATTAGGCTCAACACGCTAAACATGTGAGTGGGGGTTGTGCAGATCCAACCCTGATTCCAACGGGCTGTCTTCTCGTTTATTTTATTTATTTATTTATGTATTAAAATGTATACTGTGTCCTCCCCTGAAGGCTCAGGGTGGCTTACAGTAATAGAAACACAAACAATACAATAAAAAATACAGTAAAATCTCTTTAAAAATTTCCACCCTCACCCCAGAAACCCCCCCGCGTCATCTCTCTCTCACACATCCTGTAAGATGCCCAGGGTCATGAACCCAGGTCCCTTGGGCTTCCAAGCCGGCACCTTACTCTCTACACCACAACAGTCCCTTTGTGTTGCCCCTTTCTGCCCTATGGAATGGATTCTCCACCTGGACAAGGGGAAAACGTGGCTGAACAAAGCTCATTTAAATGGTGGTTAGTCCATTGCCTGAATGAACTTTTTTTTTATTTACCCAAGCTAGAAATCCCAGCTGCAGAAGCCTTTTTTGATGTGGTTGTATGACATTAACCGCATTTAGATTAGATATTGTTTTACTCTAGACCAGAAGGTGCTGTATCTCCACCCTTGCAACTCCCCATATATGTCATACACAGTCTCTTTCCAGGTAAACTAATAAATCTGGACTTTGATTTGCACTGGTGTGTTAGCAGAGTGAGAGCATTGCTGATACAGTATTTTTTCTTCTTTAGTTTGGTGCAGAGCTGAGCCTTAACAGTAATGAGAAATCCTCTGTTTATTATTATACTTCCCTATAAAACATGTAGGACAAAGAAAACAGATAATATTTATGAAGAGCAGAATATGAATTTTAGATTTATATGGCTTAGGCTATGATGGCTGGAAGGCAAATTTTGAAGTACATTTAAAGTATACTTAACCAGCATGATTTCAGAGGGAAAAGTTGCTACGTACACTTCTGCTGACTTCGGTGACCAGCTTTTATTTTTATTAACGCAGTCATATTTCCTGACTGACATTCAGAAAGACCTGCCTTGCTGAATAGCCCATCAATACTTGGTATTTAAATGGGCCTCATCCTACAACCATATGCATAACTCAAGTAGACTGCTCTGATGTGTAAAGGTCTATATATATATATATAGACCTTTACACATCAGAGCAGTCTACTTGAGTCCAGTGGTATTACCTGCATTGTTGTCAGCTAGGGTTGGAAACTAAACAAATATCTGGAAAATGTATCCATCTTTATATCTTAGCAGCTGGCCGAGGCCACCACCAGCTTTGGAGATTCTCTGTGCAAAGGAGCAATTAATAATCCAAACGCTGGATCTTAAAAATACCCATATATATATACACCCATATATACCCATATATATATATATGGGTATTTTTAAGATCCAGCGTTTAGATTATTAATTGCTCCTTTGCACAGAGAATCTCCAAAGCTGGTGGTGGCCTCGGCCAGCTGCTAAGATATAAAGATGGATACATTTTCCAGATATTTGTTTAGTTTCCAACCCTAGCTGACAACAATGCATTATATTCCAAGAGTTGTTGAGAAGATCTCCTAAAAAGCTGACACATTCTTATATATGGCACTCCTGCTGTAACTCGTATGTAAAACAAAAGCATGAGGGGAAAATGTCTGCTCTTTTTTTTTTTTTCTTCCAGTGATAGTTTACCTGAGCCAATAAAAGTCAGAACATGCCAGCTTGGCAAAACTTGTTTGCTTTCACTGTCTGAATAGGCTTTATTGCCCAATCGTCTCTACAGCCAGTGGAGGTAAAGATGACTAGAGTTAGTTATTTCCAAATGACCTTTATTAACGGTCAAGGTCAACCACAACAACGTGTTTTGTTTTATTACTTTTCCTAGAACTTTGGCACAGGGTATTGTGAAAATGTAACATGTGGCAAACTCCTGTATTGTAACAAGATATTCTCAAACCCTACTACTAAAATCCATTAAAAGATATTATAAAATTTCTAATCATGTACAATTGCCACATCACCAGGTACCAACCAATCCCCTCCTAATTTTGGTCCTTTTAATCCATTCAGCAGTGGCAATTGCCATCACTTACATCGCTACTCCTGTCTATACTATAGGATTTACAAATTGGCACTGTCATCTCTTGTAGCTGTTGCTACTGTGTAGTGGCGCAGACCGAAACCCTAAAATGTGACAACTTCCGCCTCTGTTTTCTAGGAGTTCCCTACTTCCTAGCACCCCTATCCTCAGGGGTCTTGTACCTTATACTTCCAAATCCTCAAATTTTCAGTAGTACACTGAGACACTGCAATTGTCAGGGCCTAGCTTGCAGTCAGGGTGCTCAGCACCGCTATTCCCACTGAGGTGGGGTGCTGCTAGGAGTCTTCTCAGGGCCATTGACAGGAACCAAGCCAGGGTCAGAAGCCAGTAGGTCAGCCCAGGTTATCAGCAGACTTCAAGGTAATCCAGGTTCAGGGCCCAGTCTGGTAGAGTTTCAGGAGGTCTAACCAGTGTCGGAGCCAGGGGAACAGCAACGTTGGAATCAGAAGGCCAAAGTAGGGTTATATGAGAGTCAGGTTTACAGCAGGACTGGGGGTGAGGCACAAGGATGCACTAGGACTGGAGCTGGAATCAGGAAAGCCTTCAAGGTGCTCAGACAGCTTCCACTGCCTGCCTTGCTCCTTTTAAGCTGCATGGTCAGCCTGTGGGAAACAGGGGATATGCTGCTTGGCTCATGGAAGATCAAGTCTCTAATACCCTGGGGAAGCAGCTACAAAAGTGCTACTGCTGTGTCATTGAGGTCAGCATGGCTGCTTTGAAGTCCCAGGGACCAAAGTTTGAACCTGGTGGAACCTCTCAGTAGTACTGTAATACCTAATCAATGTAATAGAAATGGGGCAAAATTTGTCTAGATTAGATTCTTACACCCTCACCCCCCCAGGTTTTTAACTACTTTGGAGAATACAGGGTAATTGTCATGCAAATCAAGGCTGATCTATGATTTTGCTTTGAGCCCTGTTCTCCCATCATTATGATTTGTGTTGTATCAGATTGCTGCCTCGCTCATTTGAGTCCCAGATGGGCTTCTCTCTTCTTGACTGCTGCCATTTTTGGTTTGGAAAGGCAAGAACAACCTTCTACCTAGAATATTTTATGAACTTCTTAGATGACTTCTGGAACGGAGCTATCGCTTAAGGACATTCTCAGTATCTTCAAGTTGCTTTTGATTTCTCAGTTCATGTACTGACAGACTAACAGGTTGAAATCAGAAAGGAGTGAAGAAGTGGGTGAACCCATTTCAAAACACCTAAGCTGTTCAGCACATTCTCCCATTTGACCAAGGAGTGATCAACAATCCTGCCCTGTGAGCCTGCAGCCACAGGGATGATTTTCCACATAGATACTTTATTAGTAGAAACAACAAACAAAGCAGAAGTATAATTAAATAACAATCAGGGTGGGGTTTTTATTAGTCATTTATTTTATTTCTTTTGAGGTTCATTTCAAAGTAAATGTCACAGGGACAACTTGAGAGTTGGTGGATTAGGCTTTTAAAATTAAAACACAGATGACATGGAGACTGGCTGAAATGGAAAAATTATTTCCAGAAAGAGCAATTGATTGCAACTTTGGTCCAAAATGTAAGCGAGAGAGACAAAATAGTTCCATTTATTAGGCCTTTGTTTGGCAAGAGTATGCAAGATTTCAGGCCACACAGTGCACTTCCTCTGGCATGTAGGAAGTCAGACCTAGAGGGAGCAAATATGCATTTTTTCTATCATTCAAGAGTAGTGTCTAATATTTTCATTCTTCTACATGCACATTCTGTTCATTATCAACATCCTCTAGCATGGTTTATTAAAACAGCCTTTAATAATATGGAGGAACATATAAATTTCAAAATCAGCTTATTGTAATTTGGATCCACAAAGTTTAAACTCCCATAATCACAGTCATGTGTTTGTTGCAAGTATCCTTGTGTATTATGTATAATTGCTTAGTACTCTAAATAAATACTAATAAATAATGACCCTCTGTAAAATGCTGCTGATAGCTGTGTGTGTGTTAAGTTAATGTGATGGACTTCAATATTTTCTACGAGTTATTTATTGGAATCCACCTCCTCTGCACAAAGATTCAAGGCTAATTGAAAGTGCTGTTTGCTGTATTGATTTTTAGAGATAGCTGTAGTATTGAGAGACCTTGCATATGCTGTTCAAGGCTACCTGTCCAAGGCTGAATTTTGTCATCAAATAACTGATCCAGGGTGCCTTATCTAGCGTGTTGTTAAATGTGTTTACGCGCCTGTGCATGCCTGTCCCACACTTATATATTATCTTTACAGCTGCCGTTATTTGCTTTCATTGGGTCTGTCCAAATCAAGAGTTCAGTTCTGAAAATTCACCTTCATATTACGCACTCGTTGGCAAGCGTTTGAGTTATTTCAGTGGGTGAATGGAGCATGAATGTGCTTGTAGAACGAATTACTCCCTGAAACTTAATGGGGGTTTCCTCTAATCCGGGTCCAAGCATGAAGAATTTGGGTCTTTGACAGCCCTGGTTCTACTTCTGCTTCTGTTGAAGACCTAAGATCCTCAGCTAGTGTAAATAATCACAGATGTACTCAGTGGAGTAACAGTATTCAAAGTGTGTGGAGGTACATAAGAGGAAGACAGCCCTACCACACCCCTTGGCCTTCACCATCAGATGCCCACATATAGCCAAACTAAATCAAATGCCAACTCTCTCTCCCACTCTGCCACAAGATAATTGCACCACCCACCAATTCGAGACCCTGATCCACAGAACTGGATTGAGCAGTGGCTATTTTGAAACGCTAGGGCTGAGGATTGGAATGACAATGTAGCAGTAGCAGTTGTTGCTATCATGGAGGTTGATAATGGAGGGATAATGTTGCGAATTAGAGCCATGCCCATCCTGGCTGGTCAAGACCTGCCATGGGATGTTAGGACTGGGGTTTTCAATGCCTCCTTTAAGGAGGGCAGAGTGCCAGTCTGCCTTAAAGAGATGGTGGTGCGGCCTCTGCTCAAAAAAACATCGCTTGACATTGACTCCCTTGCCAGCTACTGGCCAGTCTCTAACCTTTCCTTTTTAGGAAAGTTTATTGAATGGGTGGTGGCTCAGCAGCTTATGGGGCATCTGGATCGGATCAGTTTTCTTGATCCTTCGCAGTCCAGCTTTCACCCTAAGTTTGGCATGGAGACTGCACTTGTGGCTTTGGTCGACAACCTGCACCGTGAATTGGATCAGGGCAGATCATCTCTTTTGATTTTTATTACATCTGTCGGCACCGTTTGATGCCGTTGACCATGAGATGTTGGTGGCCTGTCTGTGGGACCGAGCAGGGGTGGGCAGAATTGTTCTTGAATGGTTCCACTCTTTCCTGGCCAGGAGAACTCAGCATGTGGTGCTTGGGGAGTGTTCATTATCTCCCTGGAACCTCACGTGTGGAGTCCCGCAGGGTTCTATTCTGTCCCCTATCCTGTTCAACGTGTATATGCAGCCTTTGAGTGAGGTTGTATGAGGGTTCAGCATATGTTGCCATTAGTACGCCGATGATACACAGCTTTAACTCTGTTTTTCAGAAGACCCAAACCCGGCAGTCTCGGTGCTTACCTGGTGTCTGGCAGCTGTGGGGAATTGGATGAGGGCGAGCTGTCTGAAACTGAATCCTGACAAGACAGAGGTGATGTTGGTGGGTAGGACTGAAAGGGTGGTGTCCCCCATCATTGATGGAGTTTACCCCCCTTTAGCTACTCAGGTCCGTAGTCTGGGGGTGCTTCTTGATTCTCAGCTCTGCCTGGATTCCCAGGTGGTGACAGCGGTGAGGAGTGCCTTTCACCAGTTACATTTGGTGCGACGGCTGTGGCCGTATGTTTCGGACTCTGACCTGGCCACCATCATCCATGCCTTCATCACCTCTAGACTGGCCTGCTGCAGCACACTTTACGTGGGGCTACCCTTAGTAACAGTCCAGAGGCTGCAGCTGGTGCAGAATGCGGCGGCCTGCCTCCTTACAGGGATGGGTCATCGCAAGCACATTACACCAGTGCTCCGTTCTCTGCACTGGCTGCCTGTTGTCTTCCAGGCCCAACTCAGTGGGTTGGTGTTGACCTATAAAGCCCTAAACGGCCTGGGCCCCACTTACCTGCGGGAACACCTCACACCCTGGGCCATGGTGCGGTCCCTGCAGTCGGTCAGGGTCGCCCAACTCGAGGTCCCCTGGGTTTCTCAGGTGGCGATGATGGGGAGGGCGTTCTCAGTGCCACTCCTAGGCTGTGGTATTCCCTCCCAATGGAGGCCCGTCTGGCCCCAGGCCTCCCCTCTTTCCAGAGACAGTGTAAGACCTGGCTATTCCGCCAGGCTTTTGGGGGAGGGACATGGGTAGTGTGGCATGGGGTTGGAGGGGGGGTTGGTTCTGCTCTTTTAATGATTTTTAATATAAATTTTATGTATTTGATTTTAATTATTGAATTGTTCTATATTTTCTAATCTTGTTGTGAGCCGCCCTGATCTGCTGTTGTGAGCAGGAGGCAGCAGGCTTAAAATGGCTCAAAATAAATAATCCACTTAACTCCAACCTCAATGGGAAATTGCCCCCTCTCTCTTTGCCACCTGAGAATCTGTCCGTAACCAAAATCAGAGTCAGATGACTCAGATGTCAGATGGCTCAATGTCTTGTGGTTTGGGGCAAGATATATTTTGTCAGAACTGCCTTCACTTCTCAAGCATCTGAAAGTAGGCAATTATGATGGTGGCGGACTATGAGCCTAAATCTCATCTGTTACATCAATGTACGTACATTTAAAGCAACCGTTGACTTCAGTAACCGTTTGGAAATAGACAGAGAAAACTGTACCCTGTTGATTCTGTTACATCTTTCAGCAGCCTTTGACACAGTTGATCATGGAACAAGGCTACACGACCTGGCAGAGGTACGTGGGACCACTCTTGAATAGTTCTGCTCTTTCCTAGCCGGCACAGACAAGAGAGTAGTGATGGGCAGTGGTTTGTCATTCTCCCTCCTCCCCCCCAGGGGCTCTCGTGTGGGATTCTGCAGGGTTCCATCTTGTCCCCACTCCTGTTCAATGTGTATCTGAAGCCCCTGGGTGAGATCGTTAGGAGATTTGGAGTGAAGTGACATCAGTATGCTGATGACACCAACTCCATCTCTCTTTTTCATCTGACCCAGGCCCTGCAGTTTTGGTGCTTACTAGGTGCTTGGTTGCCATTGGGGACTGGATGCCAGTAAGCTGACTGAAACTGAATCCAGACAAAACCGAGATGATGAAGGTTGGCCAACCGTGTGACCTGGGGGACATAGGAATCCCGGTTACTGATTGGAACAAAACCCAGTGTCTAATTCTGTAATGAGAAAAATAAGGTATTTCAGAATTAAGGCAAAGTTGCCCAATATATTATTATTATTATTATTATTATTAACAAACATTTATATAGCGCAAGCAGTGTACCTGGCACTTTACAAAGTAATAAAATAGACACGGTCCCTGCCCTTAGGGCTTACAATCTGAGAGACAGGAGCTGGGGGAGAGACTTAGGAAGGGGAACAGAGGGAGAGACAAGGAGAGACAATATATGTTCTACCTGACAAGAAAAATATAATGAAGGAAACCCTCCTGTGTAAAAAACTCAGGAGAGCCTAAAATACAATGAAAAAGAAAGAACAAACTATTCACAGATTATGCAAATACTAGTATTTAAATGGAACAAAAAAGGAAAGACCATTTTTTTAAAAAAGGTTTATGACTGAAATAATATCCTGATGAAAATGTTTTGATCTTTGAAAATAATTTTTCCATTTTTATGAACATTTTTTTTTAGTTTTAGTTTTTTTGCTTGACTTTCAGTAAATTTTGCTTGCAAGAAGTGTTTGGCACATTTCTGTATTCAATTATATACTGAAAACACTTTTTTTCCCCTTCTGCTTTCTGCAACCAAAATTTGCCAGGAAACTGAAAATTTTTATTTTCTAATATTAATGGGAACTGTATGGTTAATTTCCCTTGTCAGTGTTAAAAATCTTAATCCCCCACTATTTTCACAACCACATTGATGCTCTCAGCTTCATCAACAGTCTGAGAGTAATGCTCGGACTTAAAGGAAGAAACTCTCAATTACATGAACTGTATTTCCATGCTTGCAACAAGTTTATATTTTTAGCTTCATATTCAGGGCTGGCCTTAATGTTTGCGGGCCCAGGATGATGATAAAATGTGGAACCTCTGGTGGCCCTCTTCCATGGCTCTGTCCCCTCAGGGACACCCTCCATAGAGCCCTAGAGGTGGTTGTGTTTGGGTCTCACACCCTGCTCTGATGAAAATAGAGGCCACTGCAGGGCTGGCTACTGGGTGCTTCTCAACGGACGGCAGCTCCGGTTCTGCCTGCGCCAGCCCACTTCACCCCCAAGTTAGACAGTCTCTTTAAAATCACCCGTGCCAGACGTGGAAACACCAACGGCGCTCTGAAACATCCCAGAGCGCTGCTGGCAGTGTGGTCCAGCCAAACGCAGGGCACGGGCGCAAAGTGGAGCTGCTGGCTGCCTGTCGGCTGGGCAGACCCACACTGCAACTCCATTCCTGATGAGCTGTTGCCCCTGACAGCACCATAGTGTTAAAGGTGCTCACCTAGAGCATCAGGCAATTGCCCACAACTTTATGGTGTGTGGGGGGGGGGGTGAGGGGTGCCATGCAAGCTGCCCACAACCCGGGAAACCACCGGGTCCGTCTAAAGTGGACCCTGGTGGGCTGGAAGCAGGCAGACGTGGGGGTGCACCCCGGAGCAGCTCCGGGGGTGCGCAGCCTCCTTGTTCATCTGTTTACACCCACTGTGGTACAGCTGGTCCTGTTTATATTTCAAGAAGCTAGAGATAGATGTTTCTAAAGGTCTGTAACCAGTTTCCTAACAGGATCTGTGCTATGAAGTTTTTCAGTGTAATTTTACCAACTACAATAATTTAATTATATTTAACTCTGTTATTTGGACTGCAACTGAACAAAATTTCCTTGTCATAGTGTTGCAATGTTGTTTGATTGTGCCCATGGCAAAGAAATGTTTATTGATTGCTGAAATACTTGGTCTCACTTAGTGGAGGTGGAGACTTTGGACTAATTCTGTGCTCAGTTGTACTTTGTGACCCCAGTGCTCCTACTCTACAAACTTGCTCCTACTCTACCATTCTCTGAAACTGAATATCCTAAAACACACATGTATACTGCTTTTAAAAGAAAAATATAATTATTCATATTTATTCCACCATAAAGTGGGAGAAAAATAGAGACGTCTGCTTTTGTTTTACCATCTGTGGTATTGCATTGCACAGACTACAAAGAAAACATACTTTTGTAATTTTATATTCCCAAGCAATATTATTTTCTTCTCTTTCCCTTCCTTCTCAGTTTCCGTTGATGGGGTCACCATCCAGCCTGTCCTTCAGGCATGTATCCTGGGTTTCATCTTTGACTCCTCCCCAGCATTTAAACCTCAGATTTAACATGTTGCAAAGTTCTTTTGCCTCTCCCTGCACAACACTACTAAAATCTGGTCCTTCCATACTGTCTCCACTGCCAAGACTCCAGTCCATGCTTTAGTCAACTCTTGCCTTGACTATGGCAACCTCCTCCTTATTGGCCTTCCCTGTTCTCTTCCTGCCCCCCCCCCCCTTCTTGCTTTCCCTCTTCCCCCTTCTTTCCCTTCCCTGTGAAAGCAGGGAAGGATAGTGCTGCTGTTGCTGCTATGGGAAGTGGACTCAGGGGTGGGTGTGAGGACTGGGTCATCTGGGCTTGCCCCCCTCCCCTACTCCTGCCCTCTAGAAGATAAAGGCCTCCAGGCAGCTGCATGAAGTGGCTGCCAAAGGTGGATGCCAGGGGCTAGCTGCCATTTGGCAGTGAACCCAGAGGCTGGGCCTTCTTTATTTGTTATTCTATATTTTAATAGTTTTTAGAGGGACTTCAGTTGGGTTAGATCTGATGGGTGAGAATGTCAGTTGGATCAGTCCGATGGGAATAGGATGGCGGTGTCATAGCTCCCCCAGTGAGAAGGGGGTATGGGGGAGAGGGGGGAGGGTTGTGCTATGGCTCCCTGGTGAGAGTGGGGTACAGGTGTGGGCGACATAGGGTGGGGATGAGTGTCACAGCCCCCTGGTGAGAAGGGAGGAGCTTTTTTGGTGTGGATGAAGAAATGGGAGAAGTTTTAATGGGTTGGGAGAAGAAGATGGTGAATGGTGGGGTTGAGGTTTGGGTGGGTGGGTGGGTGGGTGGGTGGGAAGGACGGACTGAGGTTAGCATGGGAGGGAAGTGTATTATCAGGGCCATTGGGAGAGGCACCTTCTGTCTGTTCCCAGGTCTCATTCCCTTCCTGTCTTGGGATATTTGGGGGCTGAGGCCAGTGAGGGCCCTAATCTAAAGCTGATGCTGCTTAATGAGGTCAGTGGTAAACAAAACATCAACCATCTTTGATCTTATTCAGGATGAGGCTGCATTACTGATCTCATATGCATTACAGAGACCTGGCTGGATGAGGCAGGTCTATACTGTCCCAGATGGTTCTAGCTGGGTACTCAGTGCAGCATCAGCCTCAGGAGTCGGGGAGGTGCTGTACCATATGATGTGGCAGTGATCTGTAAGGACACAAAGGTCTGACTCTTCCAATTTTGAGTGTACCCATCTTGTGTTGGAATTGGCTAGGAATAGATTGGGGGGGTTGCGGGTGTACTGACTACCCCACTGTGCAGTAGACTCCCTGACTGAGCTGGATGAGTTGGTCTCAGAGGTGGTCTTGAGGTCACCCAGATTTATAGTCTTGGGTGACTTCCACATACATGCTGGGTCCAATCTTTACGTGGGGCTTCCCCTGATGACTATTTGGGAGCTGCAGCTTGTGCAGAATGTGACAGTTCGGCTCCTTTTGGGAACAAGTTGTTGGGCTCACATTACACCAGTGCTCCCAGGTCTCCACTGGCTGCCTATAGTTTTCTGGGCACAATTCAAGGTATTGATTTTGACCTTTTAAAGCCCTAAGCAGTTTGGGTCCCTCATTTCTGAAAGATCGCCTATCCTACCATGTCCCTTTGTGGCCCCTCAGTCACCCAGGGGCACCATCCTCCGGGTTCCGTCTGTTACCCTTCTCCGTGGGGCGGGGATGCATAGGAGGGCATTCTCGGTTGCTGCCCCCATTTTGTGGAACTCCCTTCCCCAGGAGGTTCATTTGAGCCCAAACTTGGGCATCTTCTGGAGGTTGTGTAAAACTTTTTTATCTGAAAGAGCATTTAGCAGGTAGGGATAAATAAATAAATAAATTAATTAATTAAATAAAACCCCACCTAAGTCCTATTTATATAGGACTTGGGTGGGGTTTTATTTATTTATTTATTTATTTGTTCAATTTATACCCCGCCCCTCCTGAACACAGCTCGGGGCGGCTTCCAACAATAAAAATACATCAATAAAAACAATTTAAAACATATAAAAATACAATATCAAAAATTAGGATATTAAAACGGCCTGGAATACATTAAACAATAGGGTAGGAGAGATAAAAATCCACTAAACCCTCCCCCCCTCCCCGAAGGCCTGAGCGAACAGCCAGGTTTTACACCTTTGCCGGAATACCAAAAGAGTTGGGGCCAGGCGAGCTTCCTTCGGTAGGGAGTTCCAAAGATGCGGCCCGGCCACCAAGAATGTCCTCTCCATTGTGGCCCCCCGCTTCATACGGGGGACCTCCAAGGAGGCACCCCCGGCAGACCAAAGGAGCCGCCCCGGGGTGCGGAGGGCGAGGCGGTCCCCGAGGTATGAGGGGCCGAGACCGTACGGGGCTTTGTAAACCAATACCAACACCTTGTACCTGGCTCGGCACGCTATTGGCAACCAGTGCAACCAGCACAGGTGTTATGTGCTCCCGACAACCCGTCCCCGAAAGGAGATGGGCCGCCACATTCTGCACTAACTGCAGCCTCCAAACCAGGCACAGGGGAAGCCCCACGTAGAGCATGTTGCAGTAGTCCAGCCTCGAGGTGACGAAGGCATGGATGAGGGAGGCCAGGTCCGGCCCGGAGACGAACGGATGCAACCTCCACACCAGATGCAACTGGCGAAAGGCAGCCTTTGCGACTGCCTCCACCTGTCGCTCCAGGTGGAGATCCGCATCCAGCACCACCCTAAGACTCCAGACCTGTTTTGCTATGGGAGGGCGAACCCCCCCAATAAGGGGGGCCGACACCTCTCTCACTCTCCCCACCACCATCACCTCCGTCTTATCGGGGTTGAGCTTCAGTCTGCTCTGCCACATTCACTCCACCATGGCCTCCAAACACTGGGATAGCACTGAAATAGCAGGGTCTGAGTCTGTTGAAAAAGAAAGGTACAGCTGAGTATCATCAGCATATTGGTGACAACGCACCCCGAACCCTCTCACAACTTCCCTCAGGGGCTGCATATATACATTAAATCATAATGGAGACAGAATGGAACCCTGCGGAACGCAGCATGATAAGGCGCGGGGACAAGATGTCTCCTCCCCAGCACCACTCGCTGGCTTCTTCCCAAGAGGAATGAACGGAACCATTCAAGAACAGTCCCATCCAGACCCCCCCCCCAGGTCACACAGTCGTCTCAGCAGCAGCCCATGATCCACGGTATCAAAAGCAGCCAAGAAATCTAGCAGGATGAGAAATGTTGAACCTCCTGCATCCATCTCCTGGCAGAGATCATCGACCAAGGCCACCAACGCCGTCTCAGTGCCATAGCTGGGGCGGAACCCAAATTGAAACGGGTCCAGGAAACTGATGCCATCTAGATGTCCCTGGAGCTGGATTGCCACCGCCCGCTCAATAACCTTCCCTAAAAAGGGAAGGTTAGACAGAGGTCAGTAACTGGCAAGGGCATCCACGTCTAAAGATGGTTTCTTCAGCAGGGGGCGCACCACAGCCTCCTTGAGACTGGACACCAACCTCCCCTGCTGCAAAGACGCATTCACTACCCTCGCCAGTACTGTCCCCAACATCTCCCTGGAGGCTTTCACCAACCAGGACGGGCATGGATTGAGTTCTCAACAAGTGGCCCTCCCAGACCCCAAGACATCCACTGCATCGGCCGGCGTTACTTCCTGAAACTCCCCCCACAAAGATGGACCAGACTGGGCCTCCATCACCTCACACTCTCTACCTACTGCCCCTAATCCAGCAGCAAAGTTGCTCTGAATCCGAGCGATCTTGTCTGCGAAGTATGTGACAAACTCATCACAGCGGGCCTGGGACATGTCCCCATCCAGGTGAAGCGAGGCCGGACTAACCAACACCCGCACCACCCAAAACAGCTCTGCCGGACGTGACTTCGCAGACGCTATGAGGACAACAAGGAACTCCTTCCTCGCTGCCCTCACCGCCTCAACATAGGACTGCAGATGGGTCCTATGGAGAAGTCGGTTGGAGTCAGAGTGAGTCTGATGCCAGCATCGCTCTAGCCTCCTGCCTACTTGCTTCATACACCGCAGCCCCTTGGTAAACCAAGGGGCTCTGCGGTGATGAGACCGAGACAGCGGGCATCTCGGAGCCACCCTGTCGATGGCCTCCTCCAGCAAGATGTTCCAAGACTGGACCAGTTCATCGACAGAGTGACCATCCAGGTCCAAGGTTAATTCCCTCAGGGCTTCCTGGAACCGCTGGCGTTCCATCAGCCTCCGAGGGTGGACCATCCTAACTAGTCCTTTTCCCTTCTGGAGGGGGTGCGCTAGAAGACTGGCTTGAAGGAGATAATGGACCGTCCATGACAAGGGCACTGCCCTGACCTCCCCCACAACTGGACCCCCTGCCTCAAGGCCAGAGTTGAAGATCAGGTTGAGGATGTGCCCCCCCATGTGGGTCGGGCAGATAACCTCCTGGGACAAATCCATGGTTGCCCTGGTGGCCATGAATTCTCACTCCTCCCCGACAAGGCTGGCATTGGCGTGGATGTTGAAGTCCCCCAGGACCAAGGTCCTAGAGGAGCCCAACACCACCTCTGAGGCCAGCTCTGCTAGAGCAGTCAGGGATTATTATTATTATTATTAACCAACATTTATATAGTGCCAGCAGTGTACCTGGCACTTTACAAAGTAATAAAATAGACACGGTCCCTGCCCCTAGGGCTTACAATCTGAGAGACAGGAGCTGGGG
>QEPC01009642.1:295811-309091 GCA_003113815.1 Sphenodon punctatus | reverse complement strand
TGGATAGTAACAAGCAGGCAGGCGGGTAAGTGAGTCTAGCAGGAGCCGCCGGCCACTGGGCTTTAAGCCCTGGCCACTTCCGGGTGGGGGAAGGGACAAGTCGGCCCTCACTACCGGCTTCTGTGCTCCCCCCACCCCCTGGAACTCTCAGCAGTCTGTTTCACTCTGCAGGAGCCAGATGACAGCGGAGCAGCGGCAGCACCAGCCGACCCCCTCCTCTTCAGCCGCGGATGGTAACAAGCGGGCAGGCAGGTACGTTTTGGGGTGGGGTTGTTGGGGAGGGAGGCAGTTTGAGGGGAGGGATGTGTTTTTTATTATTGGATTTTATGTTTGATTTTATTGATTTTTTTGTAAGGATTATGAGCTGCCCTGAGCCTTATGGGAAGGGCAGCATGTAAATTTGAGTAAATAAATAAATAAATAAATTTTGGGCAGAGTTGGACTTTATGACAACCATGGATCTTTCCCATATCATATCTGGCTCAATATATAACACATGTCTGATGGAAGAGGAATTTTCAGGAGGCGTTTGAATGTTGGGTGGGAGGGAGCAGAACAAATGTGTTCAGGGAGGGAGTTCCAGGCCTGGGGGCAGCAAGGAAGAAGGGACGGATATGTTTTGAGATTCAAAGAAGTCATGAGCAAGTGAGGGTGGTGGCAGAGGAGGAATGGAATTTCTGAACAAGAGCGTAGTGGGGGGAAAATACAGAGAGATAGGAGGGGGCAAGGCCATGAGGACTTTGAAAGTAAAGACAAGGAGCTTGTGCTGAATGTGTTCAGGTAGAAGGAGCCAGTGTCATGATGAGAAGAGGAGCTGAACATGATCAAAGCAGCAGGAGAGGTGGATGACCTTAGAAGCAGATTTCATTCATTTATTTCCCAAAGACTCAGGGTGGTTTACAAAAGCAAAAATAAAAATTAGTAAAAATATAAAATATAAATAAAAAAACCCTAAAAATCCATACTCTCACCCCAACTCTCCCCCCTTCCCCCACTTTCTATCTTCACCTACCAAAGGTTCTGCCAAACAAAAAAGTTTTACACCTCCTTTGGTGGAAGGGAGTTCCAAAACATAGAGGCACAAACTGAGAATGCCTCTTTGCGGGCCCTTGTACGGACAAAATTGGCCAGTGGTACCCACAAGTGGGTGCTCCTGGCTGACCACAGGGGCTGCAATAGAGCATGGAAGAAAATATGACCTTTCAGATATGTGGTGCCCAAGCTGTTTAGGGTTTTAAAGGTCAAACAACAACAACATGAGGTTACGGGATTCCATACATATGTATTAAAATGTAAACATCAATCATAGATAGTGGGAAAAATCCAATTACAATTTAGTCCATATACAATTCAATGTTCAAATGGAAGTGCAATGTTCAAAAGAGTCCATTCTTTAAATGATTCTGTGGTTCAACACGTTTCGACTTGGCAACTTCATCAGGGACAGAGTTAATGACTTCCACTGTACAATCCAACAATGAAATCATGTATAATAATTAAATATGTCTATGAAAACTGAAGTAGTCTAATCTCGAGATGATGAAAGAATGAATGATGGTGACCAAATTGGAATCGGAAAGAAAGAGACACAGCCTCCTCACTAGATGGAGTTGGTGAAAAGCACTCTTGGCTGCTTCCACAACAGATGTTTCAGGTGCAGCAAAGGGTCCATAAACACTCTGAGGCTAAGAATCTGGGTAACCAGAGGGGGATGGACCCCCTTAATAACAGGGGTCCAAATTCCTTCCAAGCCACAAGATAGGCCAACCATTATCACGTCAGACTTATCTGGATACTGCTTCAAATCGGCTCAATCTCATCCAGTCCCCAACAACAGCCAGGCACCAGGAAAGCACTGAGACTGCAGGACTTGGGTTAGATGAAAAAGAGTGGTAGAGTTGGGTGTCATCAGCATACTGATGTCACCTTCCCCCAAACCTCTGGATGATCTCACCCAGTGGCTTCAGATACACATTGAACAAGAGGGGAGACAAGATGGATTCCTGCGGGACACCACAAGGGAGGTCCTGAGGGAATGATGAGCAATCTCCCATCCCTGCCTGCTGGGTCCTCCCTGACAGAAATAAACAGAACCACTCAAGAGCAATCCTGCACACCTCTGCCAGGTCCCGTAGACGTGTCATCAACACCTCACGATCAATTGTATCAAAAGTTGCTGAAAGATCTAACATGGCCAACAGGGCACAATTCCTTCTGTTAATCTCCAGGTGTAGATCATTGATCTACGTGCTATATCATGGACGAAAGCCTGACTGAAATGGGTCCAGGAATCCAAAAGCTGCTGGGCAACCACCTGTTCAATAACCTTCCCTAAAAAGACACGCTTAGAGACAGGCTGATAACTGGCTGGGGAGTCTGCATCCAAAGATGGTTTCTTAAGCAGGGGCCAGACCACCACAATTTTAAGGGTGTCCGACAACCTACCCTCCTGAAGAGAGGCGTGACACTCTCAGCCAGCAAAGGCCCCAATGTCTTTCAAATGACTTTCACTAGCCAGGATGGGCAAAGATTTAATTCACAACTGGTTGCCCAGTCATGGCGAAGACAAACCAGAGTAATCAGGACATTCACCATTTGAAAAGGCTCAGCAGGAAAAGACTTTGCAGATGCTATGATAGCAGAGAAGAAAGCCATCTTCACCACCATCACAGCCATGGTACAGTCCTTTAAAAATTATCCATGCCACAATCGGTCAGCTTCAGTGCAAGTCGAGCGCTAACCCTCCCTCTTCAATCACCCTCTAGCTCCTCAGGTTCTCCTTCTCCCCTGTAACTAAGCTAAGCGTGTACACCTGCAACATCTCAACTTTATGAATGCATTCCCAGATGCAGCCATACGAGCTGGTATGGGCCCAATCCCCTACATCTCCCGTGGTGGGCAAGTGCAGCCACTCCTCTGTGGCCATCACCAGCCCCTTCACATCCTGGGGTGGGCCGAGGAGATGGCCCACTCCTGCTGCATTGTAGGATTGGGTCTGCTGCTGCTAGAAAGCTGTTGGGGGAGCTGAGGCACACACATGTGCTCCTTCCCCTGCCTAACAGCTGGGGACCTGGGAGGAGCAAGAGTGCTTCTCCCACCCTCTCAACAGCTGATTGGGGGGAGGGGGCCTAGGAGAAGCACACATGCTCCTCTGGGCTTCTCCTCTCCCCAATCAGCTTTTGGGCACGTGCACTCCCCTCAAGCCCCCATCCCCCTGATCCAACCGCTGAACAGTTGATTGAGGGGAGGAGGGGCCCAGAGGAGTGTGCTCTTCTCAGGCCCTTCTCCCCAATCAGCTGTTTGGCAGGCGGGAGGGGCGTGCGTGTTCCTCCCAGGCTCCCCTCCCCCATATCCATCTGCCCAACAGCTGAAAGGCTGGAGGCTGAAAGACCAAGGCGAAGTATGGGTGCATGGAGCCTAAGTTGTAAGCAAGCACAATATAAGAGACTGTACAATGTCTTTACTGCTTACATAGCATGGAAGTTAAGACGGGAGCCTTAACTTACAGTTTCCATGCTTTCTGGAGCATGATTGAATTTGTAAGGGCCTCAACATCTTTCTTAAACTGAAGGGTTTTTTGAGTATATATGTTCTTATGATCTCCATGTAGGTCTCAGTGAATCCACATGTTCAATGGAGAATGCCCTTACAGTGTTGTGGAGAGAAAGTCAGCTCCAGCTCTCTTTAAGCCTTAATTTCACTGACTTGTATTATACCATTTATCAACCTGAAACTGATATTCACATTTTTTTATGGCGATTCCTCTTTTTTCCTACAGGAAGATCATAACCCCAATGGATTTTGCAAGTTCCTTAACCCCAGAGACATTTTGTGTTTTTTCTTAAATGCCCCTATTCTTAAATTAGTGGCCATGATAGACAGTCACAAAGTGATTTTACGATAGTATCAATTAACTGAGCCACCCTCAAGCCCTCTGATCTTAGCAGTTTTATCAGAAGAACCTTGAAAATAGTGTCACCATGAGTTAAACAAACACACAGGGTCAAAACAGAATAGGTCCAGGATCACACTTGATGTAAATTGGCTTGGATGGCTCTGTTGACTTAATTGGAGCAGTGCCAGTTTACGCCTCTTAAGGATCTGTCCTGGGGTTACTATTGTCTACTGATAATAAAGTTTAGCAATGTGTAATTTAGATAAACCTCCAATGTTTTGAGGTCAGCTTATTAGATTCTATTAACATAACCATATTGTGAAGAAAATGTCTTTGTCTAGACTCCTTCCATGTACAACTGGATGTAATCTCATTACAGACATAGATGCTATCAGCTTAAAATCATCCATTCCTATTGGTGGGGAGTGAGGGGGAGGCCTGGATAGTACAGAACATTGGCAATGAGGTAAATAACTTTTCATCAATACATCTTCTTTTGAAATCCAACCCAGGTACTTACGAAGCCATTACTCTCTGATGTCTCTGCAGTGTAAATAAGTTCTGACTTGCCTGTAGTCTGATGAAGAACCCTGTGTGGCTCAAAAGATTGCACATGCTCACCAACAGAAGGTGGTTCAATAAAAGATCTCATCTGAATGACTTTCTCTCCATCTCTTACATTTGGGACCAACACGGCAACCACACTCTCTTTAGACTGTTCACTGTGTTGGTCTTGGTCCTATGTATTTAATATAGATGGAGCACAGGTATCAGAAAATATAATAACAATGTGATACAAGGTACCTTAACACTTTGTCTATAGTCAAAGTTCCACCAATTTTACCAAAGTTGTAATTTCAAAACGGGTTAATTTAACTAGTTCAAAACCCTCTGTGGACACTTCGATTCTTAATGGATTCTATGAGAGTAGCAGATAGGTGTAGAAGAGTTCTACCTCACCGCAGCCTCTCTAAACTCTAGACAGATGGTGAAGTGGCAAGCTGGAATTCAGTTTAATTACTGTATATCAAGGTCAGGCCCTTTTCTCCCCAGCATTGAAACACAGGGCAGGAACTAGCGCACCCATTCCCCTCTGGAATTTACTGCTACTCCCATCTGCTTTATCGAGCTGAGATTGACTATTCGGTCCTACTTGCTAAGAGTTCTTGACACAGGGTTGCCCTGAAAGTGGAAAAGTACCCACAGGTCGAGGACCCACAATTTTTCCTTTACTATCTTGAATATCTTGTATCACCTGAGTCTTAACTATCTTGAATAATTTTGTGTCATCCCCATATTTAATACCACCCTTTACTCCATTTTCCAGTTTATTATTCAGGCTACGATAGCAACCTGAATAGTTAAATGCACAACCACTCTCCATTATAAACAGGGGACTGCTGAAGCCCTGATTTTGAGGAAAGTACTTGAGCTACATTTCTTTCTTTCTTTCTTTCTTTCATTTTTCACACACACTCTGCTCTGAAGCAGTTCCTGGATGGATTCTTTTTTTTTTTTTAAAAAGAAGCTTTTATTGTATCATTATTAATCATGCATCCACAACATCCAGACAAAATATCTCAGTATAATCCAAACAGAACTTCTTTTGAAAATCCAATACACACAACAGCATTTAAGAGTTCCTCTCTCAGTCCACTTGTAAAAGGTCAGCGTTCTCTTTGGGACTTTTCCCGGAGGTCAAACAGGTGAGCAGATATCAGAAATCTTGCAAAGTGCTGTTCTTGGCAGCGATAAACATTATCATAAGAAATTGGAAAGCAAATAAAGATCTTTCACTTGATATGTGGAAGCAAAGAATCTGGTATCTGTTTAGCCTAGAAAAGCTGCACGTGAGGGTTCATGGCAAAGAGAAGATATTTGAAGACATCTGGCTCCCTATCATATGCATTCTGGAAGACAAGCATGTCAGGAGCAGAGACATTGAACAACTTTTCAAATACTAGCCCTGAAAGAGCTACATTTCTGAAAATGTATCTATGGCTATAAGTTGTGACCATCAGATGCACAAAGTTTGAAGAAGATCCATCAGGAGAATAAAATGTTATGACTGTTAAAAAATTAATTGCTTGTGGTCAAAATGCATCAATATCTCCTCCCCCTGGATGAGTTGAGCCCCCAAATGTCACAGGCTTGGAGCATGAGTTCAATAACAACTGCTTATGTAATATGATAGTGATTGGTGCAGCCAAAATCGAGTTATTAATGATTAAAAGATCAGTTCTGCAGGCTTACGCATGCGCAGTTGAGTAGCTGCTGACTGGCAAACACAGCATGGTTCTGCTTGCTTGCACATGCACAGCTGAGCTACAGTCACATAGCTTTCCTTAACACACAGCATAAGGAAACTTACGGGACTCTACTCTCAGACATTGCTTAGGCTCCTCTGCAAAGAGAGCCTCACCAGGGAAGCATTACTTCCAGTTGAGCCTCGCCTTGCCTTCCCCCTCCCCTCCCCCCGCCAAAGCTGGGCTAATGAGAAGCTGCGGCTGTTTGCTCCAGAGCTTGGTGCGGCTGGGGTAACAGGAGGAGACTCGGAGGGGCAGTCATTCTCCTGCCTCTCCTCCCCGAGTGCCCCGCAGCGAGGGGAGGTGTGTCAAGGTGCCTTCCTGTCGCTGGGAAATAGCCACCCCTAGGAAAGTTACGTGATTTTAAAAAGTACAGTCACGTAGCTTTCCTTCACACACAGCATAAGGAAGAGATGCAGCTAATTAACGACTGCAAACTTTTATGCCATCCCTCTCCTGCCTCTTCCTCCTAGTAGTGCTGCAGCAGCAGCAGTAGCAGCAGCAGCACCCAATCAGGCTGGGAAATAAAGCTGTTTGTTTACAAACAACTCCTCATGTGCTGATCAGAAGGTTGTAGCCCTGTAACAAACGTTCTTCGAGATGGCACCTAACATTCTCACAACTGGGTTCTCCATGCTCACCCTATTCAAATAATAGTCCACATGATGGTCTCGACCTCCTCTAGTATAAAAAGCACTCTCCCCCTCAGAATGACAGTTCCTTCCAACCTTTCTAGAAATATAAGGAAAAATTTCCATGCAGGGCTGGAAGGGTGGTTATTGTAAGAATGTTTGGAGCCATCTCAAAGAACCTAGTTTACAAGGTACCAACCTTTTGTTCTCCAAGTTGCTCTGACTCACCACCTAGCACCCCAGCACCCCCACCACTAGCACCCCCCACCACTTCCCCACCACCATCCTTACCTCCCTCCCCCCACACATCATCCCCAGCCCCAATCTGACCCCCAACCCCTGCTCCTGACTTCCCCAGCTCCCAGTGCCCCTAGCACTTCCCCAGCACCGCCCCTATCTCCCGCCCCCCACAACATCCCCATCCCCAATCTCATCCACCCTCAACACCCCCTCCCCAGCCCCAATCTGATCCAACACCCTCCAGCACTTCCCCAGCACTGCCCCTACCTCCCTTCCACAACAACATATATTAACGTGCTCATATATTAATGTCCTCCTATATCATATCATATATATCGTATCACACAAAACCATGAAATTTACCAAAACAAAAAACTTTAGTTTTAAAAAAACATTAAATGCACAAACTAAAAAGTTTCCTTTTCAAAAACATCACAAAATTATTTTCACTCTAGTTTAAACTCCAAAAAACATACAAATTCATTACAATTACAATTAAAAAAACAAGACATAAACGTCAAAAAATTGTTCATTGTCGAATTTTTTCACAGTGCATTAACTCTGTCCTTTACATGTATACAAATGGTATACGCTTCATACAATACGCTGTTAACAATGTCACTGTAGACAACATTATACAATTTCTTCTACACAATACTGTTCTGTAGAAACAGAGTTAATACACTGTAAAAAAAATGGTTCATTGTCAAATTATGATAATTTAAAGTTTAATAATGTAAAAACGTGAAAGTTTAGTTATTGATAAAAATGAATAAAAGTATGTATGGTAAGGAATTAAGTACATATATTACATTTATGTTGATGAGGATAAATTAAATATTTCTCAAATTCAGAAATAATTTTCATGTTTTTTGACGTTTATGTCTTGTTGCTATGTATGGATTTGAATGGTTTTTTAATTGTAATTGTAATTAATTTGTATGGTTTTTGGAGTTTAAGCTAGAGTGAAAATGATTTTGTGATGTTTTTGAAGAGGAAACTTTAGTTTGTGCATTTAACGCTTTTTTTAAACTGTGAAGTTTTTTGTTAAATGAATGAATATATTCAACAACACTGGTCCAGTGGCATAGCTTTTGGGGCACAAGAGGGAACAGTTGTGCCTGGGACCAGGACCCTGGGGGTCCCGCTGCCAGGGCCCAAAGCATAAGTAAAGGCCACCGCCAGGTTGAGGTGTGGCGAGGAGTGGGGTGGGTGCACTGGGTGCAGGGCCTGCAGGTGCTGAAAATGCACGCCTCCCTCACTGCTTGCACAAGTTTGCAGCCAGGGCTGGCACCACGACTCCTCTCTTTTTTCGTGCCTGGCTGAAGCCTGACTCCCTTGGCTGAGTGCATCACTTTCCTGAAGTTGGACTCGGGATGGGGAGCCAGAGGGGCCTGCCTGAGAGTGCCTGAGCTGCCCTGAGGCTAAGCACCAGCCGGATTCCTCACTCTTGGCTCAGGGAGGCAGTAAGGTCAGAGCTTGGAGGGTCTGGGCGGAGGTAAGGCGACTGAGGCTGGGTCAGTCACAGTCAGTGAGAGTGGCAGGCAATAGAAGTAACAAGGTAGGGGAGGATGTCACTGCCCAGAAGCCCCCCCTCCCCACATGTGTGCACACACACACACACACACACACACACAGTGTTGCGTTGTGTGTCTCAGTATACCCAGGCACCGGGTATACTGGAGTATTCATAGTGCTATACTGTTTAATTCGTGCTTCTTGTGCAATTAAATCATTAATTACCTTTTGAATATCATTAATTGCAGCATTGTTGATAGGATATTGCTTTTGAGGCTTTGGCTGAGTTATAATTTACAAATCATGAGGCTGTATTTTCCTATGGCCAATTTGATTATCAAATTACTTAAAATATGGT
The DNA here is from genome assembly GCA_003113815.1 of Sphenodon punctatus. Lineage (NCBI taxonomy): Eukaryota > Metazoa > Chordata > Lepidosauria > Sphenodontia > Sphenodontidae > Sphenodon > Sphenodon punctatus. The sequence goes on along the minus strand of QEPC01009642.1, from coordinate 300,142 downwards.
TTCAGGGAATATAAAACAGCTCTCAATTTTGTTTTCTCATTTTTAGCACAATCGGCTAATTCAAGTTGCTCTTTAATCTGCTCAGCCCCATTGTTTTGGTTTTGAATAAAATTCACTGAACCTATTGGAAACAAATCCTTAACTCTTTCATGAGCTATGACAACATCATGTTTTGTAAAATCACATATTTATTGCAAATTCAATTTCCAAATATTGTCCTGCTATCTGAATGGGTAATTTTACAAGAGGTACAAATCTCTCTTCTAAAAAATAAGATTCTAATATACATTGCCCTTTAGTTGTATATACATGTGGCAAACATTTAGATTGAATACAAGATTGATTAGCTTCTGTGTCTATTAAGGCAGTGAAAGTCTTATTTGCTATTTCTACAGAAACCATAGGAAACTCAAGGCTGACCTGAGCTTGCTTGCTCTCTGCCATCCTGTGTCACAGAGGGAGTTTATGAACTTTTCTGTGAGGATGTTTGTTGTTGATCAGTCTCTCTAGGGGGCTGAAAGTTTCCTTTCTTGTTAAATCCCCATTTGTTCCCCTTGTATCCACCTCTGGAGTTAAATTCTTGCTTTGATTTATCAAAGTCTCTATGGGGAAATTGTGGTCCGGATCATATGCAGCTTTATCTTCTGGATTTTCAGAATCCTGGTTTTTCTGAGTTTTGAACTGCTTTCTATTTGAGCGTTGATTCTTCACTCCTCTTCCTCTATAATTTGGAGGAACAGATTTATTTTTAGAATTAATATTTGAGGGAGATTTCTTAGATTTAGAATTATTCTGCTCAGAATTTCTTCTATTTGGGTTGTCCCCTAAGTAATTTCTACCTAAGGTCTTGTAAATGCTCTGGACAATTTGTGGGAAGGACCTTACTTTTTCCTGCTCAGTGACCAGCAAATCCAACTTGGATTGGATCTCTGCTTTTAGAACATCACCTTTACAAAAGCCTTTAAGGATTCCCCAGATTAAATCATGATTAGGGAAGAATTTCATTCCAACCTCGTAGGCCCTTACAATACCTTGTTCTTGGGTTATTTTATTTAGAATTTCATTTAAATCTGCTATTGCTACTTGCCCATGAGTTTTTACATATAAATTAGCAAGTACACATTCCCAATCGTTGCTTTCCTGCTCTGTTAGAGATGCCAAAGCTGGAACTAAGGAGTTAACTAGCCTCATCATCTGGAATGGAGTTGCCGTAAGAGTGACAGCTTCCAAAGCAGACAAATGAGATTCAAGCCACATAGTAATTTCTTTAACATCCTTTGGAGTAGGTTCAGTTACAGCTCTTACATTAGTTATGTTTAAACCAGGGATTTCAGCTGGATGTATTCCTGGCACATTAGGTTGCCTCCCAGGAAGATCCCTTGCATATTGTCTCTGATTTAAATAGTCTCTTCTCAAGAGAGTATATTCTTGCTCCCATTGGGCTGGAGTTAAATTCTGCAATTCCTCAGTAGTGGCTGGAGTGTAATTAAACCCAGTTCCAGAAAAATAGTCAGCATTGCTCACAGAAATAGGACCATGCCTCCTTATACTCCTAGTAATTTCAACAATTCTCCCTGACATCAGGTTCAAATCTTGCCTATTGATTGGCAACACAGGCATTGTCAATGGATCAAAAGCTACATCTCTTAGTCTCATAGTAGTTATTACACCTGCATCATCTGCTTCAAAAAAGACAATAAAAAATCTATAGCCTAATCACCATTCTCCATTTCTAATCTGCATGCAATAGTTTTCTCCATCTCTGAAGGTCACATTTTGCTAACTAGCAAGCCATAGTGCATAAGGCACTTGATTCAAATGGATAGCCATCACAAGAATGCACACAAATCCTTTTCTTTAGTTGAGCTCAAACAAACTTGAATTTATCAAGAGGATAAAAGTAGCTGATGGTTTGGGGGACACCCATGTGCACTTAATAATATTCTTATGTCTCGAGCCACACCAGTTGGGCGCCAATTGTCGCGTTGTGTGTCTCTTTTTTACAAAAGGAAAGAGAGCTATGTGTTCCAACCAGATCTGGTCTAACTGGATTGGGCCACTCTTTTCCAAGTTGTATAAAATGAGTTTACACTTTACTTTGATGCCAAGCTAACAAAGCAAATATTGTAAAATGACAATATATTTATAAATAAATGAAGCAAGAGACTCAGAATATTATTTAAAAAATAAGCATAGTTTACTTAAATTTAAATAGAAAATATCAGTAGCTTACATAGAATGGTATTGATAGCCAATCAAAGTTACATGATCTAAAAAACATTTCTATATTAAGAAAATAGCTTCTAAATGCTCAATTCATTGGCTCAAAAGATATCAAGAAAATATACTTCACCAATTCTTCCCTTTTCTGCCATGATGGTGAGAGAGAAACCCCAACATAGTGTAAGATTTCAACCTGAAAAAGCAAAGCTAGTGTCTCCCTTCTTAAAGCAAATTGGCAGTCCTGAGCACTGACGCTGATGATGTTAGTTAGCATGGAAATATACAGGATTCCAATTGGTTCTCTTAATTCTGAGCAAGTAAGGAGACTGAACAAAGAGTTAGATTTCCTTCAAAGTTTGATCAAAACCTCATATTTCCATCAAAATTAATTGTCAGATTACAGAGAGAACTGACCACAGCTTCAAGGTTTTTGAACCAATTAGTTGAAGCAGCTGTGCCTGCTAGGAAAAACTAAAAACTAAAACTTTCACTTCAGAGATGGTCATGCCTGGCACCATTTGTCATTTAGACATATAGACTGAAAAGGCTAGTCTGGCCTCCAACTTTAGCCATTTTTTTCTGTTTCCTTGGATACGGTGAAAAGTTCACTGAGAAGTTTAAAAAAAGTTCATTGGAACACAGCTGAGGAGGTCTCATCCTGAACCAAGGTACATATAGAAACTGATTCTAAAAATCAATACATTGGATACAAATTAATACAGTAAAACACAAGTTCAATACATTGAAACAGAAAGTTAATATATTGAAACTCAAAATCAATACATTAGGAACACAGATGACCAAAAACATATGCTTGTAATAGGAAATACATGACAACAGAGCAAGAAGTACTAGTTTAAATAAGCAGGTCGGGACCGGGTGAGAGTCCGTCCCAGTCCCAACCCCCTGACTCTGAGCCTTCTTGAGTACCCCCACCCCCACTTCTCCCCCCTGGGAAGCACCCCCTGTCCCACCAGCCTATGTGTGTGACTGCATGAGAATAGAGAACGGATGTGTGTGACTGTGTGTGAGAATGGAGAATCAGTGTGTGTAAGAGATGGAAAATGTGTGTGTGTGAGAGAGAGAAAGAGAGCGAGAGAGTGGATGAATGAAAGGATGGATGGATGAGTGTGTGTGAGAGAGAGTGTGGCTCCTGCACTCTTAGCCCCTCCCATCTAAATATTGTAGAGTTAGCTTTCTGTTGCATAATACACAGTAGAAGTTTCTTCAGAACAGAACTTTACTAAGAACTCAGAAGACATGCTTCCATACTGTACAGACTGCATGGGACAAGATGGAGAACAGAGAGAGGAGAAGAGGAGACAAGGAGGAAAAAAAAATACTGTTTCATCCCCTGACCCTCCCCCTACTGGACAAACCCCATATTAAGCTTGCAGGGCTTGCAATGGGCTTTTACTTGTGACTGTTGCACAATCAAAAGTCACTAGTCAAACCCACTAGGTTCATTCTTCTTAATAGCTTGCGATGACGTTCCCCTGTGAGTGGCTTCGTGAACACATCCGCTGTCATATCCTCTGTAGGACAGTATTGCAGATCTAGGAGTCCTTGTTCCCGTGAGTCTTTCAGGAAATTGTATTCTACATCAATGTGCTTGGTTCTGGGGTTGATTCTTTCTGTTTGCACCAGTGCTATACAACCTTGGTTGTCTTCCAGGATCGGCATCGGTCTGTCCAATTTTTGCCCCAGATCATTCAGAACCTGTTGCAACCAGATAACGTCTTGGCTGACGTGTGCTACTGCCACGTACTCTGCCTCCGTCGAGGAAAGTGTCACAGAGGTTTGTTTCCTACTGCACCAGCTGATGGATCCTCCACCAAGCAAAAATAGGTACCCACTGGTAGATTTTCAGTCCGAATGGTCTCCAGCCCAATCTGCATTCACGTACCCTATCGGGTCTGACACGGAAGTTGCTGGGAGCCATAGATTGAGGTGCACAGTACCTTTCAGGTACCATAAGACCCTCTTCACTGCATCCCAATCTCTTTGGGTTGGAGCTGAGACTTGTCTACACAGTATACCTATTGCCACCGCAATGTCAGGCCTTGTGATTGTGGCAATGTACAAGAGCTTTCCTATCGCCTTTCTGT
>QEPC01009642.1:270825-286621 GCA_003113815.1 Sphenodon punctatus | reverse complement strand
TGTGTGTGTGTGTGTGTGTGTGTGTGTGTGTGCGCGCGCGCGCATGCGCCACTGGGGGAACACTTTGCAGACAGCAAGTCTTAAGGCTCTCAGGAGGAGGTCAGAATTGTTCTCCCCACTGACCAGGCCCAGAAAGATGCCCCTTGTAACTTTTAAAGATGTACCTTGTAACTTTTAAAAGTTAAACTTTTAAAAGTTATATTTTTTTTACTTTTAACTGTCACCTCTCCTTTGTTTCATATGTAAAGGAATCAAGAGGATAAACTCAATACTGGCTTTCAAGTCCAAGATTAATACCAAAGAAATTACATGCCAAGACCAGGCTTTCCTGCTTGTTGGCAAATCTCATTAGGACAGTACTATAGTACAGGAGCAATGGTATGGCTAAACGTTTTGCCAGTCCTCTGGAAATAGCCCAGGATTTAATTATCACACCAACTACATTTGCTTCACTTCAGGAGCCAAGAAGAGTCTTTCCTGAATAATGAAGGTCAATCACCATAAGGAAGTTTGCAGTGACTCTGTTTTCAAGTTGGCAGGACAAGGATAGCTGACCTTTTATTTTATTTTTTACTATGATTTCTTTAGAATGAAGATTTTTCCATCTTACCAGGAAAAAAAAGCATGTCACTGTAGGCCATTTACTTGTCTTCTCTTCAGCATGGCAAAAAAAAACCTCTTTCAAGTATGGGACTGAGTTAAGAAAATTAAGAATATAACAAACAATTTTCTGCCCTCAGAACAGGTATACACATAGGCAATTATAATTAACCATCAATCGCAACCTAGTTCACTACATACCACTTTACACACACTACCAATGAGAACAAGGTCTGGGCAAAAGGTTATATTTACATTGTTCCTGAATTAAGTTGCAAATATATAATTAGAATAGAAAAAGAGAGGGGGAATGTAATAGAACAGATAATAAGAGAGATTTCCCCAAATTTTATTTGTGCACATTCATTAAGTGAAAAGGATAACTTTTACAGCTTCTTTGGTGCCCAATGTTCAGCATACAAAAATGTAAAAGACTATTCACAGATAAAACACAAGCTCAAACTAAGAACAATATTTTGAAGGAAGTGCACATCGTGACAGCTCTGCTTATGAACACAGAAATTACTGCAAAAATGAATAGAATGTCTTTTTTAAAGCAGTAATTTCATATCTTGTAAACTTTTGTTTTTACAGTACAGCACTGTTCAAAATAAAATCCAGAGAAACTGGAGTTAACACTGTGGCCATGAACAAGTAAGAGTTTGTATTTTCTCAGCTACTGTTCTTCCAGTTTTCCTTTTAGTCCACTGTGCAGTAGTCTTTAAAAGGTGCATGGTTTGGGAATCTAACCAGTAAGTGGTGTATTATAAAATCTCTTTCCTGCTTTCAAACACAAATGGGTACATTTGTTCCACTGCACTTGCAACAGCCTTTACATGTCCCCTCCGCGATAGCTGCGGCGGGGGTTTGGCGGCGCCCGCTTACCTTCCCTGGGAAGGAGGACGGGGAAATGAGCGGCCGCGCGAACTGCGCAGGGAGAGGCCGCGGTTGCTACGCAACCAAATTGAAAGGTGCCCGGGACTCTCGCGAGAGCGGGATTTCCCAAGCGCCATCTTAGACTCCCCGCTCAGCTGCTTCATTCGACCGGGCGGTGAGCGGGGAGTGGGACACGCGGCAAGCCTGCTAGAGCTGAGCCAGGCCTTGCCGCAGGGGGAGTGATCTCAGCAGCGGACGGGAAGGGTCGTTGCGACCTGCAGGGACGCCGCGGGGAGAGCCTTCCCCCCCCCCCCGGGGTGGCCGAGCGAGGAAGGATCTCGGCCCGAGGGCAGATTTCGGGGTACGTGGCGGCGAGAGGCAGCCCGGCGGGGCGCCTCGAGTTCTCTACCCCCGCCTGCCTTAATAACCTCCCACCTGGGGAATAAACGCGGTTTCCTTCCGGGGGCCTGGCTAGCTACGAGCGGCCTCCCCTCCTCCCTCCCAAAGCCTACCACACCTCGAGGTAGCGAGGGCACAGAACCGGGCCGGGGGTGGAAAGGACACCCTTTACCCCTCCCCAACAGCAGAGCCCAACAGGGCATTCCTACTGGGGAGGGCCCACAGGGCTGGGGGCCACACAATAGTCCAGGGCCCAGCTGGCCTTCGGTGGGGGCACTGCCTGTGCCCTCTGTTTGGTGTCCACCCCCCCTCACTGTGTGATTCAGAGGGGCTTCACTGACCCCCCCCCCCGCATTAGCAAAAAGGAAAAAGGGCCTGACAAGCCCCCTTCCCTTTGGTTGCCACCACCCCAAGAGTTTTGTAAAAGGGGTATTCCAGGCGTGGGGGTAGGCATGGCCCCCCGTACACGAAAAGGGCAGGGAAGTGCCAAAGCAAAGAAAGCTGCTAAGGCCCCTCCCAAAAAGCCGGGAGCCAAAGGAAAACAACAGGATGGGGCATCACAGGAGGCTGTCCTTCGCTCCATGCAGGCACAACTGGCGGGATATCAAGCACGCGTAGAAGAGCTTGAGAGAGCACGTGTGGAGGGGAGAGATGGCAGGGCGGGGGGAGAGGATGAGCCCACCCAAGCGGTCACGGGAGACCGGGGAATGGGAGATAGCACCCCAGACTACGAGGAGGGCCAGCGCCGCCAGGGAAGTGGGCGGCGTCGGGCGCTCCCTTTTCGTTACAGGGATGACGAGCCAGGACCCAGCAGACGAAGAGAGGAGGAGCCAGGACCCAGCAGACAGAGGGATGAAGACACACCCGACTTCCAGGCTCAGATCGAGGCACTCAAAGAAGGAATGCAAGCATTGACGGAGAGCTTGGAAGCAGCCCACCACGGGCAACAAGGGCTGAGACGCACCATCGGGGGCGCAAGATCACGGTACGACCCGGAAGCTTACGAAGGTGAGCAGGTGGACAGCAGCTGGTGTGAAGGGAATGGCGAATTTGGGTGTACAGGCCTTGACAGAAACCACGAGGAGGAGTGTATCCCACTTGCAAGTACCCACATGGAAAGGGGACGGAGCCAGGCCTCCCCCGGTTGGGAGTGGGGAGGGCATACCGGGGGTCGTTTCCCTCAACACCACCATACCGGGTGCCAGCACTACCCAGCCCCCAGGTACAAAGCTGCTGCACAAGTATGGGGGGCGGACCAGTGTTGCAGGGGGCGTAATACACTGTGCTGCGGCCACAGGGAAGAGCCACGGCCCCTGTCTGGGGGTCATGCCGATGTATCAGCTCCGTTAGGTGAGCACCTTCTCCAGGCTACTAAGGAAAAAATATGGAGCGGCGAATATATTGATATATTTGCCCTCCTTTTTAGTGACCCCATACCAGATCCTAACGAGAAGGAAGAGAGGAAGGAGAAGGAGAAGTTCAAAAAGCCAAAGGCTGAACGCACCTGGTCCAACTGGACAGCTGCGTATACAATATATATGGGGGTGACAATGGCCAGATTTCCCGAGCGCGGGCTGGAGATGATTAAGTACTCGGACATCGTGCGCCGGGCTTATGATACAGGTGGACCGGGAGCTTGGCTGCGCTACGACGAATCTTTTCGGCGTAGAGCTGCCAATAACCCCCGCTTGCGCTGGGACCTCCATGCCCATGACATATGGCTGGAGTGCATTAGCTGTGCAAGGTATGCCCCGCGATCAGACAGCGGTCATGTCCTCTCGCGCATGGGGGGCACACAGCAAGTGGAAGGGGGACAAAGGGGCAGAACACGACTATCTTCAGCAGCGCCTACATGCTGGGATTTTAATGACGGGGGCAGGTGTTTTCGTGCCCAGTGTAGATTCAAGCATGTGTGCACCCAGTGTGCGGGCGACCACGCCGCCTCCACATGTAGCAGGTTTCGACAATACGGAACCAAAAACAAGGGGCGAGCAGGTAATAGACAGCCCCCCCCTGGCACGGGGAACGCCAACCAGCCAGTGGGTAAGGGCGCCAACTCCGGTTCGGCATGAGGCCTTACTGGAAGCGGCCCGAGATTATCCTGACCGTCTGACCGCCAATTACGTTATCGAGGGATTTAGGCTCGGTTTCAGGATTCCCACCCAGGGCCCGCGTTATCATTTGGGGGCAAAGAATTTGAAATCTGTACAGGGCAATGAGCGTCTAGTCCAGCAGAAGATCGAGAAGGAAGTGAAGGAAGGTAGGATACAGGGCCCATTCAATGAACTGCCGATCCCCACGTTGCGGATATCCCCTCTGGGCATAGTACCAAAGAAGACCCCGGGGGAGTATCGCATGATTCACCACTTGTCCCACCCCAAAGGGGAGTCAGTGAATGATGCGATCCCTCCTGAACTTTGCTCTGTAAGGTATGCATCTTTCGACTCTGCAGTCGAAATGGTGCGTTCCTGCGGAAAAGGCGCCCTTCTCGCGAAATGCGACATCAAGTCAGCTTTCCGCCTCCTGCCAGTGCATCCTGAGGACTTTGAGCTCCTCGGGATGCAGTTTCAGGGCAAATTCTATTTCGATAAAGCAATGCCCATGGGATGTTCCATCTCATGCGCGGCTTTCGAAAAGTTCAGTACAATTTTGGAATGGATCACGCGACAGCGCGCAGGGCGGAGCTTGATCACGCACTATTTAGACGATTTCCTTTTCGCGGGAAGGGCGGCAACCAGGGAGTGTGCAATAGGAATGAGGGCATTTCAGAGTGTAACCGAGGAGTTGGGGGTACCATTAGCACTGGAAAAAACCGAAGGCCCAACGACCCGTTTAACCTACCTAGGTATAGAACTCGACACAACACAATCGCTGTCTCGCTTACCAGCTGATAAACTACAAGCACTTAAGGAAATGATAACGGCGACAAGGGCAGCCACCAAGGTAACGATTAAGCAGTTGCAATCCCTCACAGGCAGCCTTAATTTTGCCTGCCGAGTCATTGCACCAGGAAGAGCCTTTATGTCACGATTGTATGCCCACATCGGGAGCGACCGTCCCCCGCATCATCACGTTCGAGTGACGAGGGTAATGCGGGAGGATTTGGCTACCTGGGAGGCCTTCCTCCAGGGTTATAATGGGGTGAGTTTCTGGCGGCAACGACTCCTGCTGGAAGCGGAGCTCCAAATACAATCTGACGCAGCAGGCGGATGCGGCTTCGGTGTTTACTTCCGAGGAAAATGGTGTGCTGCCCCGTGGCCGGATGACTGGGAAGCAATAGGGCTGACCCGGGATTTAACTTTCCTGGAGTTCTTCCCCATAGTGGTGGCAGTCGAGTTGTGGGAAAGGGAATTTTCCAACAAAAGGGTCCTTTTCTGGTGCGATAACTTGGCTGTGGTTCATGTCATTAACAAACTGTCGTCAAAGTCAGAAAGGGTCATGCGGCTGGTCCGGCATTTTGTACTCAAATGCTTGAGGGCAAACATTTTGTTCGTGGCTAAGCACGTGCCCGGGATCGATAACGGCATAGCCGATGCCCTTTCTCGATTTCAGACAGACCGTTTTCGCCAGCTCGCACCAGACGCTGTGAAGGACCCCGAGCCGTTCCCGAGGGACATGTGGAGCCTTGGATTCTAGATCTAAACCAGGCAGTGCAGGGATCCCTCGCGCCTAGAACCAGACGGGCGTATGAAATGGCCTTTAAAGATTTCCAGGATTACAGGTCAGGGAAAGGTTGGGGACTAGGATTCCCCATTCCTGAGGGGCAGATGCTTCAGTTTGCGCTCCAACTCAGGGAGCGAGGTTTAGCACCAGGCACCATTGGAGGAAAAGTATCGGCCATCTCCTTTATGAGCCGCTTGGCGGGACACTCCTCTCCTGATAACGGCTTTTTTATGAGCCGCCTGAAGGAGAGTTGGACCCGTAGTGCCCCCCAGACTCAGGACTTGAGGGCTCCTATCACCCCACAGGTCCTCACGGCTATTAACCAGGCGTTACACACCGTGTGTCACTCGGAAAGCGAGGTGATTCTCTTTGATACGGCATTCCGGGTGGCACTATTTGGAGCATTCAGGATCAGCGAGATAGTCGCCCAGTCACGGCGAGATAGGTCGGGGGCGGCCCTGCAGATCCAAGACCTGGGTTGGCAGGGAGACACCCTGTTGTTGCATCTAAGGAAATCTAAGGCAGACCAGAGAGGAAAGGGCAGAGTCGTGAGACTGTGCCCTTCAGATGATACCAGTGTATGCCCGGTTGCAGGAATGAAGCAATACTTAACATCCCGCCCAACGGTTGAGGGCCCGTTATTTCTCCACAGAGACGGTACCCCGTTAACTCGATATCAGTTCGGGTCAGTCCTCAGCATGTGCGTTAGAGTAACTGGCCTGGACCCTACTTGTTATACTGCACACTCCTTTCGCATAGGGGCGGCATCGGTAGCAGCAGACATGGGTCTGCCTTCTGAACGTATCCAGCATATAGGGAGATGGCGGTCGACAGCTTATCGCTCGTACATCAGGGACACCGAACCGAGAAGGATAGTGAATCAGAGTAAACGACAGCAATTGCATAAACATGATTTCTTTTCCAGACCCGGGACCTCCAAGGGGACGGCAGGTGGTGTGGATCGTCGGCCACAGCATCGTTCACTGGGCAGGGAAGATGGCCGCGCGTACTGGATGGGGCACCCAGCTAGGCATAGGAGATAAGGCAAACATAATTTGGCTAGGACGTCGGGGAATGCTTTGGGAGCAGCTGCTCCCAACGCTGACCGCGGCAGCAATTAAATTTCCACCCCCAGCAATAATTATAATACATTTAGGAGAAAACAACCTGCCCAAAGTTACGGGGCTGTGGCTAACAAAGAGGGCCAAGGCCGACCTGCAACAGGTGCAGGATCGATTCCAAGAGTGCACCTTGGTTTGGTCGGAAATGTTACAACGGAGGGTATGGGCTAACGCCCATCACCCAGGCAGAGTGGACCGGGCTAGGAAAAGGGCTAACATGGAAATTAGCAATTGGCTTCAACGAATGGGGGGAATAACAATTAAGCATACAGCAATTAGGCACGATAGGGACGAGTTATACCGGAGCGATGGGGTCCATTTATCGGACGCTGGATGTGACATATATCTTGGAGCCCTGAAAAACAGCCTAACAAAAATCCTGTGAAGTGGTATTTTGGCGGCGAACCAGCCAAGCAAAGCTGGCGGTTCTGGTGGCGGTAGCCTGATTTCAGGCCAAGGGTTAAAAGTTTAAAAGGTTAACATAGCATAGGGTAGCAACATCTCCTTAAGAGATGGGTATAGGCCATCCATAGCCGCTCAGTGCGGCCCACTGTATGGTCAGCCCAAGGGTGAGAGACGAGCGGCCGAGCCTGCTGGGCGGACCATGTACCAAACAGGAGGTTACGGTGTCCTCATCCTTGTTGTTTAAACCCCCGCCTTGGTAGGCGAGAGGGGATAGGAGCGAACAACCCGCTCTGGCCCGGTGAAACCGGGATGGGGGCAGGGTGTAAGTTTAAGAAGTTTGTTAAGGTAGGGCACAGGAGGATTCCCCTCGGGCTTAACCCGAAGACGGCAAAGATGGGCAACAGGGCACAAGGACAGCGCCTGCTACAGTAAGGGAACCTCCTGCGGCGATGGTTAACAGTTAGGAAGAGATTGATAGGACCCCAGTTTAAAGGGGGAAGTGGGAGGGTCACCTCTTCCCCCTTTTTTATCGACTAACAATAAAGAGTGCGGCCGTTCAAACCCAAAAAAGTGTCCGCGTCTTCCTTGGGAGGGGGTGCGTCGACAATTGGCACTGTTACTGTGATACTTCTTGTTGAAAAAAATCTGTAAAGAAGCTCTTAAGCTTTTTATTCTGTAGCCCACTGGAGGATGAAGCACTGGTTCATAACTAGCATAGGGTCTATTATTTTTCATAAATTCTGGCAATCTGATTTCAAAAGACGTGTTGCACACTGCTAAAACATTGTCAGCTTTAAAGTCTGTGAAAATTACCTGAAAACCTAGTTTCTGCAGACTGTGGGATAATCGTAAGGCACCAAACTTAGCTGCTTCCTCACTTGTGGCCACTGGCAGCCTGGCCAAACATTCACTCACTTGCTTGCCTACCTGCCTCTGTCACCACCACTGGTGGAAGTTTGGAAGGGCCCGCACCACTGGCCTGCTTCTCTGGCTGCTGCCAGAATTTTCAAAGCCACCATACCACACAGGGCATGCTGGGAAGGAGTCACCGTTGCGTTGTTTGAAAGGTCTGCAGTGCAGTACGCATGCACATGGGAGCCGGTGCCAAGATCCCTATGGCAGGTAGTCCCTGCATGCCAGATAAGGAACATGGTGCCGGCTCTCATGCACATCTGGCACTACGGTCCCTTCAAACAACACAGCAGTGGTGCTACCCTGCTGCGTGTGGTGGGGGCTGTGTGGTGGTGGCAGCAGACCCCCCCAGGCAGCATGGGGAAGTGGCAGCGCTACTCTGGTGCTGGCGGCAGGGGAGTCCTGGTGGCAGTGGAAGCAAGGGCAGCAGTAGGAGCAGCGGCAACAGCAGTAGCATCTGTGAGTCCTTGTGTGGGTCCTCTGGCAGCTGTGGGGTGACGTCAGCAGTCAGACAGGAATGCCAACACTCAGGCAGGTGGATGGACGGGTGAGGTGGGTGGCATAGGTTTCTCCCCACCCCCAGGCCACTGCAGAGGGAAGGGCAAAAAAGCAGCCACACAGACACATGACCAGGCAACACCCCCCCCCCCCGCGTGTCGAGCCTCACCATAACTCCTAGTCCCACAGCGTAAAACAGGGCTTACATTGTCTGTTTGCTCAAAGCCCCTTCTAGCAACAGATCCCTCCTAAGCACCAGACCTTAGATGACCCGTCCCTGGAATTTCTTTTCTCATTCAGGGAAACTTACATGCTTGAATATAGAAATCCCCAACAACAAAAACTCGCCAACTGTGGAAGTAAACAACCTGAAAACTTGCATTGGAACTCCTACCCGCCTTCACTAATAGAGACGTTCCTGCAGCTCTATTAATAACTATTTTTAAAAAAATCTACATATGTAAACCTCATCACCACCATCTCATCTACCCCGCAAAACTCACTGTCTCTATGCTCATATGCCCCTTCCCACAGGGAGTTCTGGCATTCCCCCATTCTCTTCCTCCATCAACTATAAAAACATTACTAATATAAATATGGATCATAAATTAGAACTACCCTAGGTTTAGCCCCTCAGCATCCAGCTCCTCCAGCCACAAAATGAATAGCAAACAGCCAGTGGCCTTTGGTGCTGGGCTTGGACTGTTGCCTTGAGGCCAGACTGCAGCCTTTACTAGGTAGCCTGGCAGACCAGGCCAGCTGGTTTACAATCAGGATGCCTGTGGCAGAGTGGTGTCACAATAGGTTAATACACCTTTAAGAAGGAATTAAGATGGTGGCCATCTTAGTTCAGTCCAAATGCCAACAGGAAGAAGAAGTGATGTAAAAGGGTGTGTGACTTGGAGTATAAAGAAGAGTCAGACAGTAAGAAAAGGGGTCAGTCTGTTCCTGAACATGGAGGAGTGAATATCTCCTGAGAGGCTGCTGGGAAGGATGCTAATCAGAAGGTTCCTGAAGGAAGGACACAGTCTGTGAAGGCTAATTGCTGATATCCAGCCACTGGACTGTTCTTTGTCTAGGCTGAGTGGTATGTGAGCTGGGTATGTATTTTTGATTGGCCAGAGGTTTGGTGCCTGGCCTGAGGACCATGCTTCTGAATAAACTGTGATTTTACTCAGTGCTTATGTAACAGTCTTCTTGAGCTTAATCCTGCAAGCATTCACCCTTGGTCAAGTGGGACCCTGCCACAGTCCCCTCCTCTGTTCAGCTGGTGGTTATTGATTGATTGATTAATTAATTGATTATTAGCATTTATATAGTGCCAGCAATGTACCTGACACTTTACAGAGAATAAGATAGACACGGTCCCTGCCCGAGAGCTTACAATATAAGGATGGGAGGCTTGTTGATGATGGTAAAGCTTAAACATATGCTGATGGCATTGGCTCATACTCAGTTTGAGGTCCACTACTATCCCTGTTTATTAATACATTTATTTATACTAATGTCTTATTAGTGTTAAGTCAATCTTCAGAGATGAAGGAAAAATAGTTCAGATGATCTCCTTTGGTGAACAGAATCAGCTCTCGTGGGTGAGAGCACACAAGCATATGGGCCGCACAGGGCCGATCCTCAGACATGTATTGCAGCCTCTGAGGTCAGCCAGGATTGAATGTACCATCTACCTGTCGAGTCCTACAGTAAGGGCACACAGAGCGGCATTCTTGGTGACTGCCCCACGATGATGGAACTCTCTTCCCCTGGAGGTTTATAGAGACAGGAGTGTATTCATTTTCTGGACGCAATGTAAGACTTTTCTTAGCCAGGCATTTGGCAGGTGCATACCTCTCAAAATTTTGAGTGGCCGAAGAGGCACAAGCTGCACCCATCTGTCAATAAGCCCTCCCCTCTCATGCACTTACACACACACAGACACACACACACCCCTCAACATTTCAAGTGCATAAGAGAGAGAGAATCTCTCCTCCTCTCTCCCTGAAAAGGGGACCTCGATTAAAAAAGGGACAGTGGGATTCCAAAGAGGGATTATGCCTCTTAAATAGGGACTTTGGGGAAGTGTGCAAGTGGGTTGATAGGGGCTGGGGGGATTTGAATAGGGTAGGTGAATTGTTTTTAATTTGTGTATTTATATATTGTATGTATTAACCAGTCCTGAGCCCTTGGGTGTGTGGGGGTACAAATTTAATTAAATAAACGTAATAAGTCAGAACTATAAAGGGTGAGCAAATTCAAGTCAGACATATGTAAGAAAAAAGTGACTTGGGTGGGAGTGGATAGGAAAAAAATAACTTGGGAATGGGCTGTAGGCAAGAAAACCCTAGAGGTATCCTCTAGGGTTTAAAACATTTAAAAACAAAGATACCATCTGAACTACTTTGCGTCCATCTCTTCCCTTTGAGACCAACTGGCAACCACCCTCCCCTCACTGCCATTCTTCAGGACAGACAATTTGGAGTAAAAATAAACGTGCAGGCAGTGGGGTGGGTCGGGTCCCCTCCCCAGGGTAGAAAACTGTGACCATCACTCTATGGATTGGCAAGCAGCATGGAAGAAATGTGCCTGCTGCCGGGAGAGCTGTCCCACCTAGGGTGGCCAGAGATACAAATTTTAGAGGACACTTATGAAAAATACAGGTCACAGGGCTGCATTGGTTCCTATTTTAGGGGACACATTTGAAATTCAGGTTGCAGGGCTGCATTGAAGCCAATACAGCACTATGACCTGTATTTTTCATAAGTGTCCTCTAAAATTTGCATTGTTCCACCACCTGCATGACCCGGTGGGGGGAGCACAACAGACATGTAGGTGACCAGCCCCACCCAGCGCCCCATCCCCGCCATGATGTGCAGTCATGGCCAAACAGCCATGGTGGCCCCCACCCCGTGGTGGGGATAAGCGAGATCAAACACACACATTGTCCTGCGTTGGCCCAGGTGGATGGACCCTGGACCAGGATGCGCCTTGGAGTTTTTCCCAAGGATGCATCCCAGGCCAGCCCCCTACCTGCCCCGGGGCAGAAGCAGACCCAGATCTAGTGGAGTGTGAATACACGTGTTCATGTATTGGTGTTTACTTGTCATGGCCAGTGGCCAGCACACGGAAGAAATAAACATACCTTGAATACATGTGTCAGTGAGTCCCGAGCCACAGCGGGTCAACATCAGGTTTGTTAATACCATTAGTCTCAGGTAAGAGTTTAATTCAAGGTGTCCATGTTTAAATGACGTTCATACACACAGTTGTATTAAAAGAAAGAAGGCCTTAAACTCATATAGTTTCAATTGCCTTGGGAATGTTCATTACATCTAAACACTTCTTGGGTTATTTTAACTATGGGGTCAACAAATGTTGATTTTAATGGATTTTATTATGTGTTTTAAAATGTTGTTAGCTGCCCCAAGATGCTTTTAGCAGGCGAGGGTGGCATACAAATGCAATTATAAATAAATAAATTAATTTAATTAATTAAATAAAACTTCTTGCTAATTTAATTGAATTCCTCCTGCATGCCAGGACTCCACTTCCTTCAGTGATTTAAATGTAAAGTTAACTCAATTTTAAAAGTGAAATTATTTATTAAAAATATTTTATAAATAAAAAGCTGTATGCAGACATTCACATAATTACAACCATCACAATCTGAAATAATTTAGAAACTGTACAACAACAATAATTTTATATTGTATTTCTGGCAAAAATATTTTTGAAGATATGAAAGTTTATAAAGTTTTGGTCCTACATGTTCAACACTAGGTAACACCATCAATATCAATATTCATTTTAGTAGTAAATATCTTATTAAATTAAAAGTACATTTTATATTCTTTAATAATGCACATGTTCCTTTTCCGTAATACTCATGGAAAGGCTATTGCTAATGTGCTACACACCATCCATGTTACCAATAATGGGCAATACATGTGCTATAAGTTATATATAAATATCATTGACAAATAGCTGATAAATAACCAAGGACAGAAACCACTTGCTCCAGAGTACCCCCACTGTACTTTAATGGTAAGCTTTAATGGTGGTACTCTGGAGTAAGATGGTTTTGGCTCATAGTCTCTGATTTTAATGATGAGAACTAAAATAAAAAATCACAGATACATTTACAGTGTACTGTAAAATATAGTACATTAGAAATAATAAGAAGCGTTGTTTTTCGGTCTCACCAGATCTCATTTGAAAATGAAAAACATGGACACTCAAAATGTAATAATAGTTCTGAAACTAAAATACGCTGTGATCCTTAATGGGGCTAGCACGAGCACACCTTGAGAATCGTTAGTAAATAGGAAAAGAAACATGCAAAATCAAAAGCAGTCTTGGGGCTCAATTCCAAATTCCTTTGTAGGCAAAACTCACTGACTAGAAATGATTTTTTGGCTAAAGTTTGGAATTGGATCCAGCAGTAAGGGTTGCAAGATCAAATCATTAATCCATAAAAACATGTAATAGAAAAATTAAAAAATGTTGATTATGATCTGTTCAATGACAGAGTCATGGGTGATAACAAAACTTCCTCTTTTATCCTGGAAAAAAAAAATACCCCCAGCCCTCTACCCCACAATAATCCACCCTTAAAATGTGATCTCTGTGAAAATAGCACCCATACGAACAGTTAGTGCATGTGGGAATCCCATTAACGTAAATGAGAATTGAACCGGAGCTCTCTGGCTTATGAATGGCACTCCCACCAGTGCTCAGAGTTTCTGTGTCCACAGAGGACTCTGTTGTTAACTGAACAAGTATGATATCAGAGACCCACTCTGCAGAATGCTGAGCAGGAAAGATTTGTACAGATAAGCAAACCAAATCATGATTGAATCCCATGCTTTCAAGATATTTAGCTGTTGAAAAATGCTAACGCAGGTGTCTTGAACAGTTGTATTAAAAATGAGCCACCAGATGTGCCGGCAGAGCAGAGGCATTAGGTATTATGCACAGGAGAGGATGGCGTGAAATTACAAACTATCAAAGCAGTTTGAGTGTTGTGACGTACGTTTCACTAAAACGTGAAATATTTTGTAAGCTTTTCTTAAATATTTTTCTAGTTTTTCATGAAAACATAAAACAGTTTCCATAGGCAAAGAAATCTGAATATGTACATCCAAAGAGCTATTCAAATGTTTAAAAAGACATGTCTTGGTCTTCAAAAATGCTGACTCCAAGCAAATTGCAAATATGGGGGGGAAAATCTTTGCCTAGAGACCAAACTCTTAGTATGTTTGCTTGGAAAAGTTGTGCTTGCCAACACTATGAAAAATACTCCCTGAATCAGATTCTCAAATATAGAACATTAGCAGTTTCTCCAATATCTCATTATTTGTAATGCATTATATTAGCATTTCTGCATAATTTTGTTTTCCTTTTATGCAGATGAATGATCGCCTTTCGATTCGTTTATTTTCCTGTAGATAAATTGGTGTGTATATTCACAGATGTTTTAATCTATATCTGAACTCAACGTCATTTGTTGGTTGTAATATACCCAGGCCTGCTCGCGACTGGTCTAGCAAAGGGCATTTCACATTCTTGTCAACAAGCTCTGTTTCAAAGTAGGTAAGTAGTAGCACCAAAAACTGTTTCATTTCGTGGACAGCAAATAATCTGCCAGGACATTTGGCAATCCCTGTTCCAAATGGCATATAATAATATCTTAACTTGCGACCACTGTGATAGAAGGTGGTCTTTTCTTCACCATTCCCATCAAGATAGCGATCATACTTGAATGTCTGTAACAAAACCCCAGAAGAAGACAGTTGAAAGGTTAAGATCTTTGAGGGCTAGATTAATATTATGCCATTAGGTATTAGGCGCAGGAGAGGATGGTGTGAAATTACAAAAGCACAAAGCTTTCTGGATGTTTTGGGAAGATCAGGTGTTACATAATGTTCCACAGCTGGCTAGGCTCACAGAGGTGCAGCCTTTTGGGATAGCACAGTTTTAGCACAGAAAGTCTTTCTAGCCCTACTCTCCCCATATTTACCTATAAAGAAACCAGTTGCAAACTGGCTGCTGTGCATGCATTAACACTAGAAGATTTTTTATTTCCTTCACCACCATCACATGTCCTCAAGAAAGGATTGCCCCTTTTCTTATCCTAACTAAAAATACCAGTCCACAGTGACTTACTTCCCTGGCTGCTAAAAGCTAGATGGAACAGTTATTTACCCTCTCAAATAGTACTAGAACTAGGGGACTGTCAGGGAGCGGGCATGGGGGGGAAGGCGGGGGCGCCCCAGACGGGTAGGGGGGTCCCCAGCGATACCGGCGCGCCCCGCACCTCTACCTTCGGGTGCCGGGGCGGTCCCGCAGCCGGCAGTTCAGGGAGCAGAACAGGGGCACGACAAGGCAGCAGAGAGAGTGAGTCCTCCCAGCATGGCTGTAGACCACGAGGAAGGGGCAGAGCCACAGAGCATGGCCCCTAGACAGGACGCTACCCCGGAGAGTGAGGGGGTGGGGCTAGGACCGACGCTGCGACGCTCGGCACGCTTACGGGCGCGGCAGGGGCGGAGCTAGCCCTATAATAGGGCGCGGCTGGATAACTTCCCTGCCGGCGATCAGCATGCTGTGAAGCTGGCCCCAGAGCGAGAGTTTAGGACAAACCAAGTAAACAGAGTTAAGGAGTGATTGTGGAGTGAGTGGTGAGTGTAAGGCGAGTGCAAGGTGAGTGTTGGTGGTACGGGGAGCGAGGGGTGTAGTTGAGGGCGGGTGGGGTCTGTCAAGGTGTGGGTGAGAGCACAAACCCTTCTGCCTCAATTCCTCGGTGGCCTCCACCATCCCGGGCGGAGTGGGCTACATCCTTCCCCCTTCCCAGGTGTGGGGACTTCCCTTTCCCTCACTGCCCCAGCACTAAACCTATTCCTAGAGCACGTGTGGGTGAAGGTGTGCTTGAAAGGGCAGGGACCTGGTCCCCCTGCCATCTCCCTAGAGGGCTGTGCACGCCTGTCGTTGTCTCCCCTGTGATGATATGGCCCGTTCCTCCGGGGACATATAGGGCCACCTACTAACCTGAGGGGAATCTTTTTCCACTACGAGTGCGTGTACACCCCCTTCGTGGCAGGAGTCCCGTGTAAGGTGTGTGCAAGAAGAGTCAGGTCTGTGGGCTTCTTCCTTCCCCCATCCCTGACCCCTCACAGTATCGCCGGCCCTACCATGGACCTGGCTCAACAGGTAGAGGAGATGGGGCGAGCCATCCAGGCCATCGCGATGGATCTCAGGGACCTTAAAGAGCAGACAGCGGCTCAGGGCGCAGGGGCCCCTGTTGCAGCAGGGGTACAGGCGCCACCCCCGCC
>QEPC01009642.1:238748-251212 GCA_003113815.1 Sphenodon punctatus | reverse complement strand
ATATGTCTCTTTTCATGGCATAATGCACTTAATAAGCTAGCTGCATTTTGGGTGTCTTGTGTGTGTGATAGCAGCATCTCTGGACCTGCACAAGGGGCACCGGCAGCAAGAAGCAACAGGCCCTGAAGGCCAGACTGGCTAAGCTCACCCCCTCCTTCAGTAAGGCAGTGGACTCAGTCAGTCTCTCTGTGCCTGCCTCACTGCCTGCTTGGCTGCCCCTGCAGTGGAACCACTCCTGGGGAGTAGTGGTAGACGCTCGGCTGGGGAGGTGGGGGAAGCATTGGGAGGCCGTGTTTCTCCATGGTTGCTTGGAGTGGTGGAGAATGGGAATCCTTCCTGTCCAGAGGGAGTAAGTTTTATGTAAATGTATACATTTGCATAATTAGGTGGGGCCCAATTATGCAAATTAGGCCCCGCACCAAGACTTCGCACATGGCCTCACAAACCCTGGGGCCGGCCCTGGTCACTGCTGCTTCATGGTGGTGGTGGCAGGGCCCTCTCCAGAGCAGCAGCAACAGCAAGAGGCCTGGGAGCAACAGCAGTGGCAGAGAAGTTCCCCTCAGGAGCAGGAACTCCTCCTCCACAACATCAGTGATGACCTTGCCCCCCTACATCCTGTCCCCCGTTTACCAAGCCCCGCCTACTGTAAGGTTGGCCCTAGGATCCGTCTAGCTCACATGGGTCTGGGCTCCTGCATCCTCTATTTCTATACCACTGCTGCACATTCAGGCACAGGGCAAAACGCTCACGCAGCCTTAAACATGAGGAATATGTCTCAATAATGCCAGTGAAAACTTCCTAACAGTAGGAGCTGTGCAGCAATGAAACAAGTTGCCTAGGGATGTTGTAGGCTCTCCATCACTGGAGGTTTTCAGAAAGAGGTTGGAGTCAGCCATCTGTTCAGGGATGTTGTAGCTGTCGTCATCCTTGGCAGGAGGGGTGTTGAACTAGATGACCCTTGCGGTCCCTTCCAGCTCTATGATTCTATAGTGTTAGGAGGAAGTCCTGCTACTTAAAGTGAACAAGAATCAGTACAGCTTGCAGCTGGGAAAAGTGGTTAGGATTGCAACTCTAGCAAGGAGCATGCAGATCCCTGATGTTGCCCTGATGGGGAAATAGTTGCCTTAGGACATGCGTAGTGCAGAGGCTGGGACACAAGGACAGCATGGGGATCCTGGGGACCGTGTAACTCCAGGGGCATCTCCATGTATAGGGAGTGGAGTTAGGGTGGTCAGATATGCAAATTTGAGAGGATATTTATGAGAAATTCAGGTTGCAGGGCTGCATTGGCTCTGATGCTGTGAGACTGGTGTGAGGATTGGAAGGGATTGTTTTAGTGGGGGTGGGGATTAGTGTTTATGCTTGGGGTCAGGGGGTGGGGGAGATGAAGAGGGACTGGGTTAGGGAAGGGGAGCGTGGAAGGTATCTCCTTCACTGCCAGGGCGGGGCAGCCGAGGGGGGATGGGGCTGGGGGAGATATGGTCCCAAATGGAGGGATGTGGGTTTAGTGAGGTGAGATAGGTGTTTATTGCCTGTCCCGCTCACTGCCCCCCATGCAGTTGGACAGGTGGTTCATGGTCAGAAGGCCCCTGGCCATGTGCTGCTGCTCTTGAATGCAAGATTGGTAGTTAATAAGGTAACAACTGTTCAGGAGTTGATCCTGGATCATACTGCCCATCTCGTGTGTATCACGGAAACCTGACTGGATGCGGAGTCGGGGTCTTCATTGGCTGACCTTGTTCTAACCGGGTATTCTGTACAGCATCAGCCATGGTCAGAGGGACGGGGGGGAGGGGGGGCGTGTAGCCATGACTTTTAGAGAGAGATGGTCTGTTAGGAGGTTTCCAGTGGGGATTGAGGTCCTCCATCTTGTGTTTGATTTGGCAGGGGACAGATTGGGAGTGTTGCTAGTATACCGTGCACCTGCCTGTGCAGTGGCCTCCCTACTTGGTCTGGTGGAGTTGGTATCGGGGGTGGTGCTGCAGTCCCCAAAGACATTAGTCTTGGGGGACTTGATGTCAACATCCACGCTGATGCCAATCTTGGAGGAGCGGAGCATGAGTTCATGGCCACCATGGCAACCATGGTCCTGTCCCAGTTGGTTATTGGCCCAACACATCAGGGAGGACATACCTTGGACCTTGTGTTTTGCACTGGCCTTGAGGCGGAGGTTCCATTCATGGGGGAGATATCAGCAGTGCCCTTGTCATGGACGGATCATTACCTCCTGCAGACCTCTCTCTTGGCACATGTCTGCCCCCGGAAGGGTGCAGGACCAATTAGAATGGTCCATCCTCGGAGGCTGATGGAACCGGAGTGGTTCCGAACTGCTCTGGGGGAGATACCTTCTGACCTCGACAACCATCTCCTTGATGACCTCGTCACATTATGGAATACTCTGCTGACTGAGCCCATTGATCGGACAACTCCTAGATGTCTGCTTCCCAGGTGATAGCACCGCTGGCCCCGTGGTTGTCAGAGGAGCTGCGGGTGCTGATGCGAGAGGGGCAGTGGTTGGAGTGACAGTGGTGCTGTTCGCGTACTGAAACCGACAGATTGCATCATAGAGCAAGTTTACGGGCCTATGCTGGTAGCAAAAAGAGTTTTTTTCTACACTTATAACATCCGCAAAATCCCATCCAGCTGAGCTTTCCAGGTGGTGCGGGGCCTGGTCAGTCCGGCCTCCCTCCACCTAGGAGTGGTCATCTACGGCATGCTGTGACATGTTTGTGGATTATTTTGCAGATATAAATCGCTCATATTCACCACGATTTTGACGCTGCACTTAATAGAGTAAGTGAACTGGAGGTTATGGCAGCCCCACCTTGTCCGATTTTGTGGGAGGGCAGAATGCCAGACCGTCTCAAGGAGGTGGTAGTGCAGCCTCTGCTCAAGAAACTATCACTTGACATTGGCTCCCTTGCCAGTTATCAGCCTCTCTCTAACCTTCCCTTTTTAGGGAAGGTTGTTGAATGGATAGTGGCCCGTCAGCTGCAGGGGCATCTTGACTGAATCGGTTTTCTTAATCCCTCTCAGTCAGGCTTTCATTCGGGTTATGGCACCAAGACTGCACTTGTGGCATTGGTTGATGACCTGCACCATGATATGGACCGGGGTCGGTCGACCCTGTTGATCTTATTAGATCTATCTGCAGCATTTGATACCATTGACCAAGAGATGTTGGTGGCATGTCTGCAGGATTGTGCAGGGGTGGACAGGACCATTCTTTAATGGTTCTGCTCTTTCCTGATCAGAAGAACCCAGCGGGTGGTGCTTGGGGATTATTTTTCATCATACCGAGACCTCGCGTGTGGAGTCCCGCAGGGTTCTGTTTTGTCCCCTCTCCTGTTCAACGTGTATATGCAGCTGCTTGGTGAAGTGGTCAGGAGGTTTGGCGTGCAGGGTCATCAGTATGCTGATGACACTCAGCTTTACCTCTCTTTTTCATCAGACTCTCACCCAGCAGTCTCGGTGCTTACCTGATGTCTGGCGGCTGTGGGGGACTGGATGAGGGTTAATTGACTGAGGCTGAATCCTAACAAGACGGAGGTGATGCTGGTAGACAAGACGATGGAGTTGGCCACCCCCATTATTGATGGGATCTTCCCTTCGTTGGTCTCCCAGGTACAGAGTCTAGTGGTACTCCTTGACTCACAACTCTCCCTGGATGCTCAGGTGAAGACTGTGGCAAGGAGTGCTTTTCCCCAATTACATCTGGTGCGATGGCTCCGGCTGTATGTCTCGGACTCCAACCTGGCTACTGTCATCCATGCTTTCGACACCTCTAGGATAGACTATGTGGGGCTACCCATGATGATGACTTGGAAATTTCAGTTGGTGCAGAATGCAGAGGCCTGCCTCCTGACGGGGGTGGGTTGATGGGACCATATTACACCAGTTCTATGCTCTCTGCACTGGCTTCCAATCGTTTTCCGGGCCAGATTCAAGGTGTTGGTACTTGCCTATAAAGCCCTAAATGGTCTAGGTCCTATCTATCCACGGGACCGCCTCACTCCTGGAGCGGCCCTGCGATCATCCGGGGATGCCCTCCTTGAGGTCCCCCGAGTTCTTCGGGGGCCATGCAGGGGAGGATGTTCTTGGTGGCTGCACCACAGCTGTGGAACTCCCTTCCGGTGTGGGCCCAGTTGGCCCCAGATCTCCCCTCGTTCAGAAGAATGTGTAAGACCTGGCTGTTCTGCCAGGCATTTGGCAAGGGAGATGGGGGAGGAGGGTGGGGGAGGTGTCTAGGGGTGGTTCAGATGGGGGTTGGATTTGGATGGATGATGGGGGGGTTGTGGGTTATTTTGTCCTCTTTTTATGAATGGTTTTAATGGGTTATTGTTTTAAATATGGTTTTAGCTTTATTGTGGTTTTATCTCGTTGTTATTGTAAGCCGCCCTGAGCTGCCTGTAGCAGGAGGGGCGGGGTAGGAAAACCATTAAAATAAATAAATACAAAAATAAAATCAATATCTGGCCACCCTAAGTGAAGGGCCTTGTGGGAATACTAGCCCTTTGGGGGAGGAAATAGTGGTTACTGGGATAGAAGATGGAGGGTTGGATGTGGATCTAGAAAAACCTAGGTAAGCGTGGCAACATGAAGTGAAAGGTAACAAGCTGCCAGTTTGTACTCGGACAGTGCTTACTAAGTATGATTTGGATGCCTCGGGTGGTGTGTCACATACTCTGGAAGGAACAGTTTGTCCTGAGTGCTCAGAGATGTGAATACCTTTGGCCCTGTGCAGTAGACAGAATCGCTTTACACGGAGAACAGACTTATAGAGGGTCAATGTTTACACGAGGAGTTGGTTTATGCCTCTTGAGCTTGTGATTCTCTGTATTCTGGCCAGATCTTGCATGTTTGGTCAGAATGGGTTACACAGGAGAAACCGGTGCAAGGACACCAGGCTAGCAATACTATGCCTTTATGGGGGCTGCTATGGCTCACTTTCGTGGATAGCAGGAAAACTGGGATATGGCCCAGGACTTCCTTCTGCCAGTTGGGAACACTGACATTGTGTGTTCTTACACCCACATTTCTCCTGCATGTTTGCTGTTACATCCTGAACTTTCTGTGTGTCTAAATCACTCACCCAGATCTTAAACATCCGGCTCTTTGAACTTCTGCATAGTACTTCTCCCAGAACCTTTGTGTGTAAAACGTTCTCCTGGTAAACTGTTTTGTTCCAGGCAGCTGTGGTCACTTGGTTTCCATGGCAGCTTGTCACATCTACAGCTGCAACTACTTTAGCCTGCCTCAGGGCAGTGTTTATGTGAAGAATACCTCCAGGAACTGCCTCAGGGCAGTATGAACAATGCATCCGGAACTTACTTGTGGACTTGGAAACCCAGAAGATTGAAAAATCCAGAACATTAAGGTGTGTGTAGAAATGCCCATTGCTAATATGAAGGTCTGTGTTTTTTCAGACAGGAGAGCAGGCCCTGTTGGCATGACACTCCAGACCTTTCGACACATGTCCTCACACACACACACCACTCAGTGAAGTGAGACATCATATTTCCAGAAAGGACATGGTCAGTTCTTCCAATATGGTCTGGGGGGTGGAAGGGGGTATGAAGGAATAGGGGCTTGTTGGGATTAGGCTCTGGATATTGTGTGTCCTTTACCCTATCTACGTAACTCTTGTTGTTTCGTATACCCGGAGATCATGTTATGTGCTGGCTGTATAAAAGATGATGTAATGGGAGTTTCCTGCAGGTCACCAGGATGGTGCAGTCTAGTTTATGCAAACTCCTCAATTACTTGGCAATGGGTGCACAGCAGACAATCAACCCTGCTCTGCAGGTGGGCAGTTATCCAAAGAAATGTGGATCTTGAAACCAACAAAAGTAGTAATCTGTGGAACAGCAGAGGGGAGCCCCAAGGAGTCATGCCTGAGAGGAACGCCAGGCATGCAGCTAAGAATTCTTAATATAAGGAGCTGTCAAACCTGGAGAGACACTCAGAGGCTGCAACCATAAGGAAACATTGCCAGGGACTTTGGCATCAAGGAACTGTGCCCATTTGGGGAAACTCAGGCCGCTTTTACATGAGGGGCCAGGGAACCGCGTTCTTCAACGCCCCACTGGGAAAAGCCACGCGGGGTGTGTTTACACACACCAGAAGTGGCCACCCTCCATAGGAATCGATGGCGCGCACGGCCTCTTTGAAGACGCATTCTGACAATCCCGATATCAAGATTTCCAGAGCGTGTCTTTAAAGAGGCCGCGTGCGTCACCGATTCCTATGGCGGTCGGCCACTTCCAGTGCATGTAAACGCACCCTGCGTGACTTTTCCCAGTGGTGTGTTGAAGAACGCNTGAGGCTGAATCCTAACAAGACGGAGGTGATGCTGGTAGACAAGACGATGGAGTTGGCCACCCCCATTATTGATGGGATCTTCCCTTCGTTGGTCTCCCAGGTACAGAGTCTAGTGGTACTCCTTGACTCACAACTCTCCCTGGATGCTCAGGTGAAGACTGTGGCAAGGAGTGCTTTTCCCCAATTACATCTGGTGCGATGGCTCCGGCTGTATGTCTCGGACTCCAACCTGGCTACTGTCATCCATGCTTTCGACACCTCTAGGATAGACTATGTGGGGCTACCCATGATGATGACTTGGAAATTTCAGTTGGTGCAGAATGCAGAGGCCTGCCTCCTGACGGGGGTGGGTTGATGGGACCATATTACACCAGTTCTATGCTCTCTGCACTGGCTTCCAATCGTTTTCCGGGCCAGATTCAAGGTGTTGGTACTTGCCTATAAAGCCCTAAATGGTCTAGGTCCTATCTATCCACGGGACCGCCTCACTCCTGGAGCGTCCCTGCGATCATCTGGGGATGCCCTCCTTGAGGTCCCCTGAGTTCTTCGGGGGCCATGCAGGGGAGGATGTTCTTGGTGGCTGCACCACAGCTGTGGAACTCCCTTCCGGTGTGGGCCCAGTTGGCCCCGGATCTCCCCTCGTTCAGAAGAATGTGTAAGACCTGGCTGTTCTGCCAGGCATTTGGCAAGGGAGATGGGGGAGGGGGGTGGGGGAGGTGTCTAGGGGTGGTTCAGATGGGGGTTGGATTTGGATGGATGATGGGGGGGTTGTGGGTTATTTTGTCCTCTTTTTATGAATGGTTTTAATGGGTTATTGTTTTAAATATGGTTTTAGCTTTATTGTGGTTTTATCTCGTTGTTATTGTAAGCCGCCCTGAGCTGCCTGTAGCAGGAGGGGCGGGGTAGGAAAACCATTAAAATAAATAAATACAAAAATAAAATCAATATCTGGCCACCCTAAGTGAAGGGCCTTGTGGGAATACTAGCCCTTTGGGGGAGGAAATAGTGGTTACTGGGATAGAAGATGGAGGGTTGGATGTGGATCTAGAAAAACCTAGGTAAGCGTGGCAACATGAAGTGAAAGGTAACAAGCTGCCAGTTTGTACTCGGACAGTGCTTACTAAGTATGATTTGGATGCCTCGGGTGGTGTGTCACATACTCTGGAAGGAACAGTTTGTCCTGAGTGCTCAGAGATGTGAATACCTTTGGCCCTGTGCAGTAGACAGAATCGCTTTACACGGAGAACAGACTTATAGAGGGTCAATGTTTACACGAGGAGTTGGTTTATGCCTCTTGAGCTTGTGATTCTCTGTATTCTGGCCAGATCTTGCATGTTTGGTCAGAATGGGTTACACAGGAGAAACCGGTGCAAGGACACCAGGCTAGCAATACTATGCCTTTATGGGGGCTGCTATGGCTCACTTTCGTGGATAGCAGGAAAACTGGGATATGGCCCAGGACTTCCTTCTGCCAGTTGGGAACACTGACATTGTGTGTTCTTACACCCACATTTCTCCTGCATGTTTGCTGTTACATCCTGAACTTTCTGTGTGTCTAAATCACTCACCCAGATCTTAAACATCTGGCTCTTTGAACTTCTGCATAGTACTTCTCCCAGAACCTTTGTGTGTAAAATGTTCTCCTGGTAAACTGTTTTGTTCCAGGCAGCTGTGGTCACTTGGTTTCCATGGCAGCCTGTCACATCTACAGCTGCAACTACTTTAGCCTGCCTCAGGGCAGTGTTTATGTGAAGAATACCTCCAGGAACTGCCTCAGGGCAGTATGAACAATGCATCCGGAACTTACTTGCGGACTTGGAAACCCAGAAGATTGAAAAATCCAGAACATTAAGGTGTGTGTAGAAATGCCCATTGCTAATATGAAGGTCTGTGTTTTTTCAGACAGGAGAGCAGGCCCTGTTGGCATGACGCTCCAGACCTTTCGACACATGTCCTCACACACACACACCACTCAGTGAAGTGAGACATCATATTTCCAGAAAGGACATGGTCAGTTCTTCCAATATGGTCTGGGGGGTGGAAGGGGGTATGAAGGAATAGGGGCTTGTTGGGATTAGGCTCTGGATATTGTGTGTCCTTTACCCTATCTACGTAACTCTTGTTGTTTCGTATACCCGGAGATCATGTTATGTGCTGGCTGTATAAAAGATGATGTAATGGGAGTTTCCTGCAGGTCACCAGGATGGTGCAGTCTAGTTTATGCAAACTCCTCAATTACTTGGCAATGGGTGCACAGCAGACAATCAACCCTGCTCTGCAGGTGGTCAGTTATCCAAAGAAATGTGGATCTTGGAACCAACAAAAGTAGTAATCTGTGGAACAGCAGAGGGGAGCCCCAAGGAGTCATGCCTGAGAGGAACGCCAGGCATGCAGCTAAGAATTCTTAATATAAGGAGCTGTCAAACCTGGAGAGACACTCAGAGGCTGCAACCATAAGGAAACATTGCCAGGGACTTTGGCATCAAGGAACTGTGCCCATTTGGGGAAACTCAGGCCGCTTTTACATTAGGGGCCAGGGAACCGCGTTCTTCAACGCCCCACTGGGAAAAGCCACGCGGGGTGTGTTTACACACACCAGAAGTGGCCACCCTCCATAGGAATCGATGGCGCGCACGGCCTCTTTGAAGACGCATTCTGACAATCCCGATATCAAGATTTCCAGATCGTGTCTTTAAAGAGGCCGCGTGCGTCACCGATTCCTATGGCGGTCGGCCACTTCCAGTGCATGTAAACGCACCCTGCGTGACTTTTCCCAGTGGTGTGTTGAAGAACGCACTTCCCTGACTACTCATGTAAAAGCGGCCTCAGTTGTTACCTGCATTCCATTGCATCTAGAAACCAGTAAGGACTGAGTCAGGGATCACCAGTGAACGAGTGCTGCTTATGGTTTTTTTTGTTATTTTCCTATTGCATATTTCTGTAGCTCAACTCTGAACCATATGCCTAAACTATCCTTTTAGATAAACTTTATATTAAACAACGTATACACAGTGTGTTTACTACGGTGGGGAGGCAAGCCTGGGGCTTTCAGCCGACACTACAAGTGAACTAGCATTGTGTATCCTGAGAAAAGAGAGCTGCCAGACCAGCGAGGGCTACTGCAAGTGGGGCAGTGAGCCGGGCCAGACCAGCCTAGTCTCATAGTGCAGCGTCTCCTAAGGGTGGAGGGCAAGCACATCCCTCACCCACTCCTTTCCCTATATCCTTTCATTTGGATTGGGGAGAATGGGACATTTGAGTACTGGGAAGCTGTATATGGAGAAACAAGGGTGATGGATGCGAAATGTGTACACGCAGAAAAGAGTGGGGGTGGAAGTGGGAGAAGTGTTTTTACCAAGTGTTGGGGGAGTGCTTATGGAGGATAATGCAGAGAAATGGGTGATGTGTATACATAGATGAAACTGGGGAGCAGGCAAAGGTAGGGGGAAGTGTATGTATTGGGAAATGGAGAGAGGTGTTGGGGTACCCTATAACCCACAAGCCCCCACTCCTCTCACTGAGAACCCAAGAGTCCAGGGAAATACAATGAGCTGTCTCTCTGATAGGGAACAGGAGTAAAGGTGTCTGTGGAATGACAAAAAATAAACAGGAGAGGAGGTTGAATAAAGGAGGGAGGGTATAGGGAGTGGAATGACAGAAAGGCAGCTATGGGAACTGGGTGACATGATAGGAGTACTCCCCATGGTATCCTATCACTCTTCTGAATCAGTTATTTCACTCAGAACTACTTGTCATTCTACCTGCTTGTCATGGCATTCCTCCTGTCATTCCACTCAGTCAGCACCTTGCTGCTCCACTCTAGCCATGTTCCTCCCCATTGTTCTACCCATTCCACTCATTCTCCCTGGTGCCTTCCTCAACAGGTGTTAACAGATGACCCATGGTGTCGTCCATCCCACCGGGTATGCTCTGGCCATGGGAACAAACGTTCTTGTGGCCTCCCCTGGCTGGGGAGGGAGAGCGGGGGGTGGGGAGTGACATGGAGCTGTTCAACCACATTCCTGATGTCGCCCCACTCCCCTCCTGCCACAAAGGACAGCCATGACTGCCTATTACAGGCAACCATGGTTCTCTGCCATGGCAACCTCCCCGATGCTGCTAGGAGCTGGGCCTGGAACACATGTTCCCACCAGACTTGCCTGTTCTGTCCTGGCCAGGTGGTAACTGGACGGGGACTATGGGCCCAGATTGTATCAGGCCCACTGTGGGGAATTCTGAACTGAACATGAGGGAGACTGGAGAGGCAGCCAGGGGACTCAATTGTTTACTGTAAACAAAAGCACATGATGCCCATGTGAGTAGGCCCAATATAGTTTCCAAGCCTAACTTAGAGTTCAGAGGGGCCACTCTGAGCACACTCAGGGGGGCAGCCAGATGCCTGGGCTGGGTGGGGTTGATGGTGCTTAAATACTCTGGGCTTGGGAGAGATCGGGGTCAGACCCTGGGACAAAGGTAGCTGGAAGC
Organism: Sphenodon punctatus; assembly: GCA_003113815.1. NCBI lineage: Eukaryota > Metazoa > Chordata > Lepidosauria > Sphenodontia > Sphenodontidae > Sphenodon > Sphenodon punctatus. Next base: position 240,406 of record QEPC01009642.1, on the reverse strand, counting down.
TGGAGGAGGGAGCAGCTGAGTGCGGGGACTTGAGCTGATGACTTGGAGTTGCAGCCTGGGGAGAGCTGGCTTGACTGGGGCTGGACCCCTCTTTCCAGGCTAGATGGGGAGCGTCATGAAGGAGAAACCACTAAGCAGAATGTGAGACTGTTACCCCTTTGCTGTAAACTTGCTGATACTGTCTGTATGCTGTACTGTGCCTAGACTCTACCCCTATTCCCACTGTTAGTAAAGTTATGTGTTAAGCAGACTCCTGTGTTAGTCTGATCATTGCTCCAGGTAGATACCTTTATGAGAGAGGGGACTCTCTCTCTCAACCTTCGCCTGTGCCTCCAGGGCAGCAGATTTCTCCACTCAGCCTTAACCCCCAGGGGCTTGCCCAGCAAGGTGATTGCTAGTTGGCTGCAGGACAGGCACAGGCCTGCCTGAGCACCCAGGGCTGGCCTTACCGTGGGGCAGTTCAGGGCGGCCACCCTGGGCCCTGCTCCTGGGGGGGGCACACTGGCCCACAGTTCCCGGCCACTGTTCCCAACCACTGCCTGTCTCGACCAAGGAGTGAGGGAGAGGCCCCGCCTGTCCTTCACTCCCTGGCCTGAAGCAACATCTGGTGGCAGCGGACGCAGCAGCAAATTCAATGTGCTACTGAGGCTCCGGCACAACCTGGGAGCCGGCGAGCAGGCCCAGCGTGGTGCCCAGGCAAGCAGTGGTGGAGTTGCGGTTGGTGTGGTGGTGGAAGTGGCCTGAAAAATGGCTGGGGTTGGGGATGGGCGGAGGAGAGTGTCCCCTCTGCCTGGCCCTCAGCTTAGATCCGGGTAGCACCCCCAGACCGAGCTGGGTAGTGCCCCCTGGACCAGGGAGCGCCCCGAGGCTTGACAGCTGTCAGCGGCTTTGTCGCCGGTGGGAGAATAAGTGCCTACATTTCTCCCCCAGCCCAGGCCCTGCAGTCCCTAAGGCCAGCCTTGTGAGCACCAGGACACAGGGAGCCAGGGGTCGGTGAGGTGAGTGGGGGTCTGTGACACCCACATTTCCCACCTGGCTCCTACCTGGCTGGGGTAGGAACTGGGCCCATATCCGGCAGGCTGCAAACAGATGGCCTGCCATGATGCTGACCCAGCCAGGCCTAACTGGGCCAGCATCACATGTTTTTACCTGTTATTCCACACCCTCTTGCCCCTCCACTCCCAAAGATGCTGCTCTGTTGTATTCTTTCACAGCCACTTAATGGGATCTATGAATGACTATAGGATTTATTTCCAAGGGTGTTATATGAGGAAGGCTGGTGTGTGTGTGTGTGTGTGCGCGCGCGTCTGTGTCTGTGGCTGCTGTGGAACAGCTAAGGGGCAGCCACTCAGGTGGAGTGATTGGGAAGGGATTCTAACAGGTAGTTCCCAGCATGGCTACCATGGCAGCCATCTTGCACTGCCCCTGCCACAGACCATGGGGAGGGGGAAGCGCACTGGGCTGGCCTTTGAAATGAACATTTGCTTCCCCTTCCTGAACGAATCCTGCACAAGCTCCTGTTCTTCACCTATAAAGCTCTTCACAACCTTGCTCCCCCCTACCTCTCTGCACTTATCGCCCTCCATACTCCAGCCCGTGCACTTCGCTCCTCCTCTGTCCCTTCTCTCACCCTTCCACGCCTTCCCTGCTCCCCTAAG
>QEPC01009642.1:151961-198926 GCA_003113815.1 Sphenodon punctatus | reverse complement strand
TGGGATGGCAGGATTTGCACGTGCCAGCAAGGGGTGGCTTTCCAGTTGCTCTATCTAGCAGCATCCCCTAGCAGCCCTGGGATGGCAGGATTTGCACGTGCCAGCAAGGGGTGGCTTTCCAGTTGCTCTATCTAGCAGCATCCCCTAGCAGCCCTGGGATGGCAGGATTTGACAGTGAACTTTTCCACTTTTCAACTTGCCGTTGTAGTTGGCCTTCAACTTTTCAAATTGCCCCGGGGTCCCACCCCTATGGTTACAGGCCGGTTATTGGGTGAAAATGTTTTTGCAAAGCTTATGCTGTGTGTGTGTTGCTACACCAGCAGTGCCACTCCAGGTGGCTATTAAACTGCATAGACATTTCTGTCACAAGCACATCAGTGCACATGCCAACTCATTTAAAAATGTTAGATGTTAGCACCACAGATGCTTGGCATTTTTTAAACTGAGGTCAAGGGGAACCACTGAAAGTTAAGAAATGGGAAAGGTGCGGGGAGGGGGAGAGTCTGCAAGGCAGTGAACATCACTGTGCTTGGAATGTATGCGGAAGCCAAAGTATCCATTGGTTAAAAGCTACTCATATATTTTCTTATCTTCTGAAAGTAACAATTTTTGCTTGCAATGAGCATGAGGGGTCATAATGCCAAAGCTATTGCTGTGAGTTGTTTGCCCAGGAATGTCAAATGGCTTTAGCCTGTGGGTGCGTGGACGCTTGGGGTACAAAGCCCTGAAAAGTTGGGGTGATGGATACCCTGGCCTTTGCTGACATATGGGTGAGGCCAGATTTACAGAGAGTACTGTCAGATCCATCCTCTGAGGCAGTCTATGCACTCATACACAATAGAGTTCTATGTATACATGATGGAGTGTAGGCACCATGCAACCCTGCTGTAAATCCAAGTTCAGCAGAATGGAAGAGAGGGAGCCTTGGACAAGATGAGAAAGTGGGATGTGACTGAGATCATGACTTTTCTGGACATTTGTTCACTGCCAGAAGTCACTAATAGAGTCACTACCAGAGACTGTACCTTCCCTGCCATTTTTCCTCATCAATGTCCTGATGACAGCGAGAGGATACTCACAGGGCCACTAGGAGTGCCTTGATTGGCTGGTGGAGAAGAAGCTCTTTCGGGGGAAACAAGTGACTCTGTGTACAGGAAATGTGAACCAACTGAAGGAGAGCTTGTTGCCCGATATGAGGTTTGGACAAGTGGTAAAATGCAGAGCGTCTGCATAAGTGGGATGTTTTCCACCTCAACTGTATGGCAATGCAGAAGATGCTAGAAAGGGGCATAAAAGGTGCATGTTTGACTGGTGTGTTATTTATTTAATTTATTTATTTATTATTAAACAGTTTTTACCCCACCCCTCCTACTCCAGGCAGCTTGGGGCGACTTACATCATAAAACAAATAAAAGCATATAAAACTAAAACAACACACTAAAAGAGAAGACAATAAAGCAATAACCCCCCTCACTAACCCCCACCCCTACCCTACACCCCATCTCCCTCACCAAAAGCCTCTCGCCAGCCTGTCGAGGCAGCCTATGGAGGGTGGGTGTCTAATAGGGTTCTCTGAGGAAGGGAGGGGTTCCGCAGCTATCAGGGTTGTTACGGGTCGGGGGAGATATGGTCCAATGGGGAGGTGTGTTCCATCAGTGAGGAGGGAGTGGTGCCTTGTGCCTGTTCCCCTCTCAACCCCCCATGTGAGTAGGCTGTGGGTCGAGGCCCGGGAGACCGCAGGCTTTGGTCTGGTGCTGCTGAACGCGAGGTCGGCTGTCAATAAATCATCTACCATCTGGGAGTCAATCCTGGAGTGGGATGCCTACCTCTTGTGTATTACAGAGAACTGGCTGGACAATGAATTGGGTCCTATCTTGGCCGATCTTAATCCAGCTGGGTTCTCTGTGCAGCATCAGCCTCGGCTGGAGGGACCGGGGGGAGGGATGTAGCCATTGTTATCAAGGATGCATTGTCTTTTAGGAGATATCCGGTGCAGGCTCCACCAGGTGTTGAGTGCCTCCATCTTGTGTTGGATTTGGCCGGGGACAGATTAGGGGTGCTGCTGGTATATCGTGCACCCAACTGCCCAGCGGCATCCCTACATGCTCTTGCTGATCTGGTGTCAGATGTGATCCTCCGGACCCCTAGATTAGTGGTCCTGGAGGACTTTAACATCCACACTGACACCGATCATGGAGGAGCGAGGCATGAGTTCATGCTCTCCATGACAACCAGGGGCCTGTCCCAAATCATCTGTGGCCCCACACATGAGGAGGGATATACACTGGATTTGGTTTTCTGCACCAGCCTTGAGGCGGGGAGTCAGTTAGTAGAAGTTAAGGGGGTACATGGTCTGACCATTACCTCCTTAAGGCATGCATCCTGGTGCATGTTGGCCCCCGACAGGGTGCAGGACCTATTAGATCAGTCTGCCGCCGTAGACTTATGGAACCAGATCAGTTCCGGAATGCTCTGGGGGAGTTTCCCCTGGACCTTGACACCCGCTCTGTTGATGATCTCGTAGCCTTCTGGAACACCTTGTTGGCTGAGACCATTGACAGAGTGGCTCCCAGGCGTGTGCTGTCCTCCCAAGTCTCCCACAGGTCTCCTTGGTTTACTGAGGGCCTGCGGTGTTTGAAGTGGGAGAGCAGGTGGTTAGAGTGCCGGTGATGCCAGACTCACGACCAGTATGATCGATCGCAGCATAGGAGCAGTTTAAAGGCCTATGCTGTGACAGTGCAGGCAGCAAAGAAGCAGTTCTTTGCTGCCCTTATTGCATCTGCAAAGTCACGTCCAGCGGAGCTTTTCCGGGTGGTGAAAGGCTTGGTCAGTCCTGCCTGCCTCCACTTGGATCTAGTGCAATCCAGTGACCACTGTGACCGGTTTATTGAGTACTTTGTAGATAAGATCACTCGCATCCGCCATGATTTCAGTACCACAGTTATTGCAGAGGATCATCTTGGGGCTATGGATGCCCCATCCAGCCCTGTTTTGTGGGATCGGTTTCAGATGGTGGTGCCTGTCGATGTAGAGTCCTTGTTGGGATCTGTTCGTGCCACTACTTGTGAGCAAGATCCATGATGGGTCCTGGCTGGTGAAAGCTAGTCAGGAGACGCTACGGCCGTTGCTAGTTGGGGTGGTTAGTGCCTCCCTTTGGGAGGGCAGGGTGCCTGACTGCCTAAAGGAGGCTGTGGTTAGACCCCTGCTCAAGAAACCATCTCTTGACACTGATGCTCCTGCCAGTTATCGGCCGGTCTCTAGGGAAGGTTAGAGACCGGTTGATAACTGGCAGGAACATCAGCGTCAAGAGATGGTTTCTTGATCAGGGGTCTAACCACAGCCTCCTTTAGGCAGTCAGGCACCCTTCCCTTTTTAAGGAAGGTTATTGAACAGGCTGTGGCACAGCAGCTCCAGGAACATCTGGACCGCAACAGTTTCCTTGATCCCTCCCAGTCTGGGTTTCAGCCTGGGTATGGTACAGAGATGGCCTTGGTGGCCTTGGTTGACGATCTCCGTTTGGCATTGGACCAGGGTCATCAGACCTTACTGGTCCTGCTAGACCTTTCGGCAGCATTCGACACATTGATCATGAGGTAACTCACCTGCGGGACCGTGCTAGAATTGATGGAACAGTTTTGGACTGGTTTCGTTCGTTCCTGGCCGGGAGAACTCACCGGGTGATCTTGGGGGAATATACATCTGTCCCCTGGGACCTCATGTGTGGAGTCCAGCAGGGTGCCATTCTGTCCCCCCTCTTGTTTAACATCTATATGTAGCCATTAGGGGAGATCATGAGGTGGTTTCAGGGCATGCAGTGTCATCAGTATGCTGATAACACTCAGCTCTACCTCTCTTTTTCCATCGACCCAGACCATTCAGTCTCCTTATTTTCCCAGTGCCTGTCAGCTGTGGGGGCTTGGATGAGGTCGAGCCCTCTGCAATTGAATCCTGACAAGACAGAGGTGATGTTGGTGGGCGAGGGCTTGGGGGACTTGGGGGTGGTTGAATCTCCTCTTGTTGGGGAGGGGTTCGCCCTCTCATGGTCTCTCAAGTGCGGAGTCTGGGTGTGCTCCTCGATTCGTGGCTCAGCCTGGAATCTCAGGTTGTGGCTGTGGTGGGGAGTGCATTTCGGCCGTTACATCTTGTCTGGCGGCTTCGACCGTATCTCTCAGACTCCAACCTCACCACTGTCATTCATGCCTTCATCACCTCGAGGCTGGATTACTGCAATGCGCTCTATGTGGGGCTGCCCGAGAAGCTAGTCTGGAGGCTAAAGCTGGTGCAGAATGCTGCAACCTGTCTCCTTACGGGGGCAGGTCATCATCATCATCATCATCATCAACTTTTATTTGTACCCTGCTCTCTCTCGCCTATGGCGACTCGAGGCAGCTGACAACAAAAGCAAAAAACATCTAAAGAACAATAACAATTACAATTACAATTCAACACAAACCACAGTCTAAATAACCCCTCAATTGACATATCATAACATTTCATAACATAATTTCTAATTTTTAACCATCCCCTCTCCTCCCTCACAAAATTCAATATAATACAACAAATCAATAATATTACAGCATATCATACCCTTCCATATGCTCCATCCCTGCTGCCACCAGGGAAGAAGCCCATCAAATCCCCTGCTACCCTCCTGCTCTCACCAGGAGGGGGGACCTATCATCCACAACAATACACCAATACAATAACAATCCAAATATCAAATAAAACATTTCTAAATCAGCAAAACAAAACCCCTCCATTTCTTAACCTAATTCCAAGAAAAAGCCAGGGAGCACATGGCACCAGTGCTCTGGGTTCTGCACTGGCTGTCTATAAAGCACCGGGCCAGGTTCAAGGTGCTGGTTTTAACCTTTAAAGGCCTTCACGGCCTGGGCCCTGCTTATCTGCGGGACCGTCTCACTCCCCATGTGCCCGTGCGACCCTTGAGAACGTCTGTGGGAGCCTTTTTAGAGGTTCCCCGGGCGAGGTGGGTGGTCACCGATGTTAGATCTTTTCGAGTGGCCGTCCCTGTGCTGTGGAATTCTGTTCCAGAGGAGGGTCGATTGGCTCCCACTCTCCTGCTATTTCGTCGTGTATGTAAGACCTGGCTGTTCCGTCAGGCTTTTGGCGAGGAGTAGGGGTGGGTGGGGGGTTCCCCCACATATTGTATTTTTAAATTGTTTTAACTTTTTTAAAATTGTTTTATTGATTGTTGTTCACCACCCTGGGCTGCCCTCTGGGCAGGAAGGGCGGGGTATAAATAAATAAATAAATAATTTTTAAAAAGCCTGGCAGAAGAGCCAGATATTACTCATACACTGGAAGGAAGGGAGGTCTAGAGGGAGTTCCATAACCTAGGTGTGGCCACCAAGAACACCCTCTTCATAGTGACCCCTGGGTCACATGCAGGACCTCAAGAAGGGCACTGCAAGCAGACTGCAGGGGTCGCTCCAAAGCACAAGGGGGAAGCAATTCAGCAGGTAAGTCGGTTTTATGCAAACCGAGAGGGATTTCCAACACCATGGTGGGTGAGACCCCAGTAAAGCTGTGCATGCTGGTACATCACTGTGAGCTGTGGATGCAAGAAACTGAGTTAACAACATGCAAAGATTGATTCCTTTCACTTTCAGTTTTTACTTTCGTTTTCAGTTTTCACTGAGGGGGGACTGAGCAGAGGCTTCCCACACGCACAAGAACTACATGCAGAGGGCTGCCCATTTATTGAGCTCTATAGGCTAAACATGTGAGTGGGGCCTTCACGGACCAAACCCAGACTCCAGGGGGCTGTTTTTTAATTTGTTATCAGCCTTGGAATGTTAAAAAAAAATGATGTTACCAAACAACACGATAATTCTCCCATACATGGGTATTTTTATGGTTGTGTTAGACGGTCAGGATCACGCAACAGGTGGCCACCACGCAATAAACACTCAACCACCACCCATGTGCTGGTTCAGAGAATGCGGCTCCTGCCGTGAAGGATATTACTGGCTAATGTAGAGCCGCTTGTTGGCGTGCTGTCATTTCGTTTGTGAAGGAGTTGGTGTGTGTTTGGGGAGGAGTAAGCACTGGGTTGTAGTAGCTACGATAGCTACAATGTTGCTGTGATAGGAAGTGGGTGACTGAAAAGCAGGGTTGGGGCTGGTTTGAGTGTGAATTGATCAGCAAATCAGCTTGGATTGGATTTGTGCTTGGGAGATCTCACTCTCGCTGAAGCATCCCCCCTCCTCCCTGACTGCCTTGAAATGACTGCACAGGTCTCACAAGAGAGGGAGCTGAGCTTCCTTAGCTGCTTAAAGTGTCTGAGGAGGAGGGGAGGAAAGGGGAAGCACATGGCCTCCATGCTGCACCTTACAGCATATCCTCCCCTCTTTCCCCTCCAACCTTGTTCATTTATTAGGTTGGGTAGGCACTCACAGCATGTGGGTGAATGGAACACAACACACAGACTCAGAGTGGTTTCTGGACTGTTTGTTAATACCCAAAGTGTATTCTTTCTTTTCAGTTCTAGGTTTAAAAATCCAACTACCATAACAATAATGTTCCACCTACGACTTCTAACTACACAAACTAAACAGAATCACCTTAGTAAGTAATTTGATGGCCAATTTTCGAGCAACACCCATGAATTGTAAAACTAATGTTGATATTACTCTTTCCTCCACTCAGACTCAGCACTGAGACAGTGCTTCAGGAAGGCATTTGCTACTAGTAGATTTGTTTGTTTTTTTCTTGTAGGATACGTCAGCAAAATGGAAATTCTGACCACTTGAGGTCACTAAAGTTCACATTGTACTTCCTGTAAAATATTAGCCACAGTGACATGGATGAATGCCAGTTCAGATAATAACATTCAACCCTGTGTAAATATCTGTGTAGCTTTAACTGAGTAGGACATGGTTTTTGCAGTCTCCTAAGTGCAGTTATTCTTGTGTTTAATAAAACATGGAACCATAGAAGTTAAAGGTGGAAAAGACCCATTACCTCATACAATCACCATCCATTCTAATGAACTCCCACTTGTGGTTTCATAGCCAGAAAAATACAACCTCCTCTGTATGAAAGCTCAGAGTTTCACTCCACCCACTTCCTCCTGGTCCACCTTTCCTGTCTCAGGGTCCTAACTCACATTGTTTTTCCTCGATGAGCAAAATACAATAACTGTTCTGGCACTGGATACGGTGTACAGAATTCTTTACCCCTTCTTCCAAACTACTGTATGTTATTTCAAAGTTCTTGTGTTCTGTTCCAAATGTAGCTGTAATTCAGGAGTGCATATAGCAATTCCTAGAAATAGGTGGTGATCATTTGGTATCCAAGGCACAGTACAAAGGTGATATTATCATTTTTAAAAAAAAATCTATTGACTGTATTTTATTTAATTAATAAATTTTCAGAGAGTTCTAAAAATGTGGAGCAAACCACTGAGAACACCTCTCTGTGTGCCTTCATTGTGCAAACATCATGGGCAGTTGGTACTCAAAAAAGGGTGCTCTCAGCCAACCTGAAGCCATGTCAGAATATAAGGGATGAGGCAGTCTTTCAGATACCTGAAACCCAAGCTGTTTAGGGGTTTATAGGTCAAAACCAACACCTTGAATTGTACCCAGAAAACTACTAGCAGCCAGTGCACTCCTGGCAACCCACCCCTAAAAGAAGTCAGGTCATCACATTCTGCACCAACTGCAGCCTCCGAACAGTTATCAAGGGGTGTTTTTAAATGAGATTGTAGCCACGTGGCAGTTCCAGTGGGTGAGTGTTGTCAGGATCAGGGCCCCAAATCACCACTCTGCTAGGGAATTAGCTTAAAACAGTTCTTTATTAGGTTTCATCACAATTCTTAATCCCTTATTACTATCCGGTGCTGGGTATACTGCTCCTCTGGGTTCCCAAGCTTAACCAACAGTCCCAAAGTCCCCATGGTCAGTGGCAGAACCCTGTGGTTCTAGTCTCTCCTTAGCCAGAAACTCACTGGGTGACCTTGGGCCAGTCGTGTTATTCTCTCAGCCTAACCTACTTCAAAGGGTTGTTGTGAGGATTGGAAGTTGTGTTAAGTTGTTGTATCTAAAATGTTCCGAGTGCCATGGCAGGGGGGCACTATATAAAAATAAAGATTATTAGCAGTGCCGAGTACACCCGCATCACCATCTTCCAGGGCTTTGATATAACACACCTGTCATATCAGTCCAAAATGGCATTTGCCCTTTTTTTGAGACAGCATCACATTGTTAACTCATGTTGTTTATGATCCACCATAACTCCTAGCAGTGCTACTGTCTAGTAGGTTATTCCCTATATTATATTTGTGGTTCTGTAGTTTTGTTCCTATGTGCAGTACTTTGAATTTATCTTTGTTAAATCTCATTTTGTTTTTTTCCACCCCAGGACTCTAGTTTGTCTAGATCATTTTGCATTCTAATCCTGTTCTGTAACCCCTCCCAGTTTTGTGTCATCTGCAAATAACACAAAGACCGATGAGTATTACACTCCTCCAAATCATTAATGAAAATGTTGATAAGCACCAGGCCCAGGACAGAGCCCTGCAGGATGGATGCCATTTAACACCTCATACAAATTTGATACCATTAAATTAATTATTACTCACTGAGTGCAGCTTTTCAGCTAATTCTGAACCCACATAATGGTGGTATTCTTTACAAGAATATCATGTAGAGTTTCTTAGAGCTGGGGTGGTGGGGTTTTCCCCCAAATGTGGAATCTGTTGTTTTCCAATGTAATAATAGCAATAAAATATAAAAACTGACCAGACAGTGGCACAAATGTGGTTCCAATTAAAATGAGCAAAAAGTGGATGTGTGTATTCTGCTGTTAAACAATAGGCCTAATCTTGTAATCCTTATTTACACAAAACTGCCATTAACTTCCAGGACTAAGGCTTGCTGGGGCATATAAAACAGTTAATCTGAAAAACTGTCAGGTCCACTTGACTCAGCTGTTCATTTGATGATGACAACAACAAAGGAAAATTTTCAATAACTATTTTTATTTTTGAAACTGTAAACTATATGTCTGTAAGAGTTAAACAACAACCAAAAAACCCCAAACAAACAAAAAACACAGTTTGACCAATCTTTAAACGTTGTATTTATCTGAATTGTATGCTAAGGTCTAATCCTTTCCTCTTGAGCTAACATTATAAATGAAAAGCATATTAACTGAATTAGCTGCATTTTTGAACATATAATGTTTAAGGGGGTCCCTACATGTTACGGTATCCACTGGGTAAATGTGCTCTGTGGTAGTACTGTTCAAGCTGCTCTGTGTTTTGCTGCCACCCTATGGACTCGTAATCACCAGCCCATTATGTGGCACCCATCCCAGCTGAGCTCCAGGTGTAATTGATAGAGCCTGAAGCCTACCCCAGTGAAATTGACAAAGCTGGGGTAGTGGGAGTGAAACTGAACCATGAACCTTGGCACATCCATCACTGACCGGAACTAGAGTGACATTTCAAAATTCCAATGTCTCCATGGTAGCTTAGCTGACCAATTTAAGGTGGCAGCAATGAACAGACTTCGGGGGGTGGTTTCAAATGAAATGCTACCCTGCATGGCCAGCCAGAAGCCACGGAACTGACCGCCTGTCTGAAGGTGGTGCAGCCGGATGCACGCTCCCATGAGCCACGGAGCACCCACTCATGGCAATGCATGGAGCACTTCCGGGAAATCTGGAGTGCTCCGTGCGGGGAAGGCCAAATGGATGCGTGACAATGGGTGGCCACAGAGCTCCTGCCTGTATGAATGGCAGCAGCCAGCCACACCAACAGACAGGTCCACCACTCATAGGCACTGTGTGTGGGGTAAGCGACTTGTGTAAGACCACTTTTAGACGAGGAGCGCTGAAGCGCCTCCTGAACGCCGCGTTCAAAGACAAGCCGCCGGAAGTGGCGGGGGGAGACACGGGGCTTTCGAGCGGCGCGTTATCAAGACTTGAATTTTCTGGCTTTCAGAACGCGCCGCTCGAAACGAAAGCCCCATGTCTCCCCCCGCCACCATCGCCGGCAATGGGGACACGTCACTTTTGGCGGTTTGTCTTTGAACGCGGCGTTCAGGAGGCGCTTCAGCGCTCCTCGTCTAAAAATGGTGTAAGTCACAAGAACTGGCCAGGAGCACTGGGGATTCCAGGTTCCCCAGTGCTCACATCTGGAACATGTCACTTGCAAAGGCCAGTCCAATGTGCTTTCCCCTGCCCCATGGCAAGGGGAGTATGTGGCAGCTGCCTCTGTGGCTGCAGTAGCCACACTAGGAGCCACCCATTAGAATCTCTCCCCATTCCCTCCATCTGCTGCAGCCATGGACCCCACTCCCCTCGCTCACTTAAAAACACCCATTGATTGCGTTCCATGTTTTCAGCTGCTCCACAGATCTGCTGAGGAATTTCCTGGATATGTTCTGGGCCACATACACACGCACACACCACCCCCGCAAACCCATGTTCATTCTGTGATTAACTCCCAGAACTGAGTGAACAAACGTTAACACTTGCCCCTGTGGTAGATAGCTGGAATGGTGGCAAGCATTAGGCATAGAGATGCCCTATGAGTCTAATTTTAGTTATTTAGATTATGTTCCTGTCACACATCCAGTGAGAATATCTACCTTTATTATTGGCTGATCTAACTTTATATTTACTGTTATCCCAGCTTGCTAATGTACTTTATCCCTATGTAAATGGCTATAGCCAGTAATAGAGCAGCTGCTAAATACGTCCACTTCCTCATTCTATCATATACCTCCACTGTCCGTTTATTTCACACTGTTATTCTCCTCCAGTTCAAGAAAAGTCACTTGTGAGCCAATTCAGCACAACATGACGCTAATGGAGATTTATGGGAGCAGAGGCTGAAAAAGGGCACAAATTTGAAAAAATAATTATTTTTAAAACTATTTGAAATGAAAACAATTTCCACCCTACACAAATTAGCTTTTTACTTTTTCACTATGTTTATTAATTATAAGTATGCCAGATCCGTGGTTTTTACTCTGGAGGATTTCCTCTGGAGTAGCTGTCTCCCTCAAACCATTTTCGCTCTCCTTGCTCTCAGGCATGCAGGTTTGGGGAGGCAGCTCCAGTGGGATAGGGACCTCCCATAGTCATGCTGCCCATGTTTCTTGCTAGCCCTAGTCTAACATGTCAGGAAGACTGATGACAGTGGCAATTTGCAGATGGCTCCTGTGTTTGAGCTGAGCAGGGTCCCAGGGCAAATGAAACTGGGCCAGGGAGAGACTTGCTTGCCAAATCAGATCCAGTCTTTGGGCAATATTAAACGAGATGCTACCCCACATGGCCTCCTAGCAGCCACTCATCCGACCACCCCTCTGAAGGTGGAGCAGAGGAATGCATGCTCCTGTGAGCCACACACCGCCCACTCATGCTCATGGCCATGTATGAAGCACATCGGAGTGCTCCGTGCGGGGCAAGTCAAAAAGGTGCATGGCAAGCAGTGGCTAACCATGCCAGCAAACCAGTCCGTAGCTCATAGGCACTGTGGAAGGGGGGAACACACATGGCCTTTGCAAATCGCAGGAAACTGGCTGAGTGCTGGGGAAACCAAAAACACAGGGGCAATGAATATGGTACCCTGCAAATAGTCCACACGGTAAACAGAAATTAATACTCATCAACCAACAGAAAAAAATAAAGATATTCTAAATTATTACTAAAACTCACTGAAAGGGCACCCATCAACCGAACTATTATGACATGATCATATCTTCAGTAAAAATGATAAACAACAAAAGAAAATAGAATTAATAAGCTATCTCCTTCATACTCCATAGAACGTCAATACTCTATAGAAAATTGCCAATCTCTCACATCTGTACTTAATTATACATAACCATATAAAATATATCCATACAATGATAGTCAATATTATAACACATTATATAAAACATTTCAAATCTAAAGAATCATTTAAACCAGCAGACTTAACACATTGCAATTGAAAGATCCCCAAAGCCTTCCTTTGTAACAGTCTTTGTTCTATATTTGTATCTCCATGTATTCTTTCTATAACCCAGAAAGTTGTTTCATTTTATACAACTAATACGCTCCCCTATTCTCATTTTTACTGCCCTTTTAGTTTGTCCTACATAAATCTTATTACAAGGACACTTAACTGCATAAATGACTTGACTGGTGGAACAGTTAGTATAATCTCCTAAAACATATGATCTTCCTCGAGTGTCAAATGACTTGATATTAATTGTAAACCTACAATAATTACAGTGACACATTTGAAATGACCCCTCAGTTCTCCTAATATTCCAACAGTTCTAGGCCTACTATAGGGTTGTATATTGCCCTAAGCAAAATTTCTTTACAAGGCTTACTCCTTTTGTAAGAGAAAAGCAGGGGACAGTCACAAAAAGGTATATGTTCCACTAGTCTCCAATATTTCATAATGATGGTCCTAATTTTAAACAAGTGCCCCAAAGTCAAAGGACATACTATTCCACCCATCTGAGATCTTTCCTTGCTTTTATCTAATCATTTTTCTTGCATAAAACCCAAACCCTGCCCATTGCTGTATCTAAACACCCTTTCAGATAACCTCTCATCAAAAAATCATTATACATTCTATCTGATTCTGATAAAAAACAACTCATCATTTGAACAATTCCAAAACACATGGTCTTTACAAGTCACAGGGACTGGCTTAGAGTGCTGGGGAGCCTGCACTCATGCTGGGGACATGTACATTTCGAAGGTCAGCCCAGCATGCTTCCCCTCCCCCCTGGTTAGCAGCAGGGGGTTTGAGGTGGCTACTGTGCCCACTGTAGCCATCCGTCTGAATCGCTCCCCATGCACTCCACCTGAGTGGGCACACCACGGCAGTGTCACTCAGCGGTCACGGACCCCCCTCCCCAGCCTTGCTCATTTAAAAACAATTTTTGTCTCCCACCTACAGTGCATTTCCATGTCACCAAAGCCACCTCCTGCCCCCACCTTTGTTATTTTAGCTCAGCCTTCATGTTAGGCAATGAGCTATTTTAAATGTGCATACATTTACATAAAATATCACAACATTCATGCAAATTAGCACTGTCCATTTTTCTTTCTTGGAACAGGTGACAGCCCTAGATGTGATAGCTGCACAGAGACGTTTGCAGGAATGCACTGAGATTTGCAGGAACAATAGAGAACTGCATGGAGAAAAGTAAACAAGGAAAAATTCCTCTGAACAGCAACAGTACATGAGCATGGCTCTGCTGGAGTACGAGTCTCCCTCCCCATCAGTTTGTAGAGGTAATCGCTTCCCTTTGTGTGAACACAGGTTAAGGTAAAGTGGATTAGAAGGTAGCTACCTCTAAACAAACATTTGTGTGAACAACTCCTAAATGGAAAGAGGTTCTGCAGGGGTAGTCTTGGTACACAAAAGGGGGCTGCCCTACTACTGAAAAGATTGTGGATCCCAGTTCTAGATGCTTAAAAGCATATACGTAGAAAGTGGTACAAATAGGGTGTTTTCAGACGTGACGGGGAGGCTTCGCCCTATCCCGAAAACAACCCAGAGATTCCCTGCTGGGATCACCCAGGCATGGCAAACAGACTTGCCGGGGATCCCGGCGGGGAATCAGGGAGGGGGTGGGGCTTCTTGGTGCAACTTGCGTCTGCACGGTCCCGCCCCCTCCACGCTGCCTCGCCGCCCGCCCTCTGGGGAGACGGGCGGGCGGCGAGGCCAATGCCGCCGCAGCGTCTGGCCAAGTTCACCACGGCCTGGAATTCTGCCGGGGATTCTGGGCCATGATAGCCGACCAGACGTTACTCTTTTTTTATGCCGGCCTGGAATCACTTTCACCACGCTTCAGCCGATTTTCGCACCGGTAGCCTGGGAAGCGTGGTTGAAATTGACCCCATGTGGGTATTCAGTGTGGCAAACATCTGGTGGCCGCCGTACAGACGTGCAGAGCACAGTGACCACATGTAGGTATTCAGCGTGGTTCACTGTGATTTCGTCACGTCTGAAAACACCTATAGGTATAGACAGCTGTAACCTGTAACCCCCTAGAATGATATATAATAAACAATAAGCCATTTATCAACCACTTACAGCCTGATGGGGCTTGCACCAACAGAGCTCTTTGAAGATGATCAGCCTGGTTGCAACCCTTTATAATGCATAACCCAAACTTTATATCGTAGAAACATTTAATACATGCTGGTCCAAAACTCTTTTCTGTGGAGGAGTCCCATTGAAATCAAGTCTGAGAATGGTTAAAAATGATTTATTAATTATTATTTATATAGCATCAGCAATGTACCTGGCGCTGTACAATTGGTAGTTATAGACAAGTCCCTACCTCAAGGGCTTACAGTTTAAGAAAGACAATGGAGGGGAGACAAGGGAGGGGTGAACATAAAGACAAAGGGTGATTTCAGAAGTGACACGTTGCAATTCACCACAGTGAATCCCACCCCGGTGTGAACGGTTGTGGTGACACGTGCGGTCCCAACAGAAGTCACAGGATCGTGACCACTGCCCGGGGGCAATCAGAGAGAACATGGGCTGGGGGAACACAACAGACAAGCAGTGGAGACGTGGACCGCAGTTTGAGCCCCAGAATTCACCGTGACTAGGGTCAATTCCTTCCACCGTGGCTGCGGGTTTCCGTTCAGAAGTTACTTTTCATTCACCCCTGCTGTGGTGACCATTCACTACACTTCTGGACCTCCTCCCGCCCCGACCTCACAAAGCGTGGTTACTTAGCTTCACCCTGGGCCGCGTTTGACTGTGGTGAACATCTGGATGCGAGCAAACAGACATGCACGGCACTTTCACCACTCCCCACATTTGACTGAGGTTGACTGTGGTGGACATTCACCACGTCACTTCTGAAATCACCCAAAAATACATTAACGAAGTTGAGAAGTCACAGGGTGATTTCAGAAGTGAGGTGGTGAATGTCCACCACAGTCAACCTCAGTCAAATGCGGGGGCGGGGGTGAAAGCGCCGTGCATGTCTGTTTGCTCGCATCCAGATGTTCACCACAGTCAAACGTGGCCCGGGGTGAAGCTAACCACGCTTCGTGAGGTCGGGACGGGAGGAGGTCCAGAAGTGTGTGGTGAATGGTCACCACAGCAGGGGTGAATGAAAAGTAACTTCTGAACGGAAACCCGCAGCCGCGGTGGAAGGAATTGACCCCAGCCGTGGTGCATTCTGGGGCTCGAACCACGGTCCACGTCTCCACTGCATGTCTGTTGTGTTCCCCCGGCCCATGTTCTCTCTGATTGCCCCCGGGCGGTGGTCATGATCCTGTCACTTCTGTTGGGGCTGCACGTGTCACCACAGCCCGCGGTGAATCCGTTCACACCGGGGTGGGATTCACTGTGGTGAATTGGAACGCGTCACTTCTGAAATCACCCACAGTTACATTTGCTTAGCTGTTATAGGGAAGAGAAAGACTATGAGTGAAGGAGGACGAGGAGGCACCCATGATGAGTGTATGGGAATGAGGAGCTAGGAAAAGCCTGATGGAAGAGGTAGGTTTTCAGGAGGGATTTGAAGGTTGGGGAGGGAGGGAGCAGAATGAATGTATTAAGGGAGGTAGTTTCAGGCCTGGGGGGCAGCAAGGGAGAGGGGGCAAATACATTTTCAGGAGCAAGGGCGTTGTGAGCAACAGGCGAGGGTGGTGGCAAGGAGGGACAGCAAACAAATGCAGGGAGGTAGGGGAGAACAGGGTCATGAAAAGCCTTGAAAGAGGAGCTTGTGCTAAATACATTTAGACGTGTCAGTGTAGGGCAGGGAAGAGGGGCTGAACGTGGCCAAATGGTGGATGACCTTGGCAGCAGAGCGTTGAAGACAAGTGAGAAGAGAAGAGGGCCCAGGACAGAGCTTTGGTGAACAGAGAAGGGAAGCGATGCAGAGGAGGTACCAGCAAAAGAGACATGAAAGGAGCGGTTTGAGAGATATGAAGAGAACCAGTCGAGAACTGAGCACTGGAAAATAAAACCTTTAAGAAAAATAAAACTGACAAGAGAGAAAACAAAAATGGCAGGTGTAAAATATTTAACAAAACGTACTAATAAAAATGGGAACAGAAATAGAAACACCAAATCATATCACTGTAGCCAAAAACAACACTATTTTTAGAAGCAAACAGAAAAAGAAAATACGGTAAGCAAATTACAAAAGTTACAATAAACTTATCTTTAACACGGTAACAAAATTGAATATACTCAATACAAAGAGTTGGTAAAGATGGGTGGTAAAAAATTACATTAGTTTGGGAAGCGTTTAATAACACAATTGTGGTTCCTTTATGTATAATTTCATCTATGCGCGGACGGTTAAGGTTATCGATTTTCTAATTCTTGCAATCGATAGATGGAAAAACTTTTTGGAATTTAAATTAGGAATCAGTTTTGCTGAATCCTGACACTTTCATGTAATGTAATATATCATGTCTAAGATACGATTATTGTACTAATAGGATATATTGTTTTACATTTTGTATGTTAGTTTGTATTTTTATCTCTTTTGACAATGGTCTTTGGCCACGTCTAATAAACTTATTGATTGATTGATTGGTATAATCTCATCTGACTGTTTTGGCTATAAGAATTGCATAGCACCAGTAACTGTCACATTTTCTTTAACTGTACACACACATTAAAAATCCTATGCAAAAATTTGTATCTCAAGGCTATGGTGTTGGAATGGAATAATTCTGGGGTTTGACATTCTTCCCATGAAATTGATTTTTCCCCCAATGTGAGAAGAAACTGACAAGTTTCATCATTTTAAACAGAGCTGTACTGTGCAATGAAGTAACATAAACAGACAGCTCAGTTATTGCACAATTTGAGTCACCCAAAAGTCATCTGATCAAAGCTGTTGCACTCTAACTTGAAGTAGGACTCTCTTCCTCCTCCACTTGTATGAGGGAGAAATAACATTAAATATGAAGAACAGAGTGGTTTGCCATGTGAGTAGTTTACAGCTGGAAGGGATATGAAGTCATTTTATTGTCTACTGAGCAAACTATTTAAAAATCCTGTCAAAGGTTCAGAATGCAAGGCAGAAAATATTCAAAGTACTGTGGAGGGCAAATGTAAGATAAGCATGCAGTTGGGAGTGTTGATATACATAGGACAGTCTTGACAGTAAACTGCTAGGGATAAGGATGCCAAGAGTCCAGGCAATGGGACTGTGGGAATCCCACACGTCACAAACTAGGCACCACAGCAGCTTGTTCCATACAAAAGCACAAAGGTATTCACAGCATAATCATTGAGTAGTGTAGCATTGGCACTAAACTGAAGCATTGATTCAAGTCCTACTGAAGTGAATGGGACTCATGCCAGCAATACAGGCTAATCATAATGCCCTTGAAGTAGGTGGAAGATTGAATTGCTTTTATTCTGTAAATGTAAACCAGCCTCTATTAGGAATAAGGATGAGATCTTCATACAGTGTAGACTATCCCACATTTGCCTACCTTGCGGTTCTTACTTCTTCCCCCCCAAGCACTGGGTGTTTGCCATCAAAGATTTCCACTCCCCTGGTATACCTAAGGTACATGATGACATCTAGGCAAATGGGAGAGAATCTCTGGAGAAATTTCACTAGGACTTTAATAACTTCCACCTCGACATCAAACTCCACCAGTGTAATTATCTTCTGAATCACAGCCACAGATGATATGAAAGATTATAATAAAAGCTTAGATTAGAAAGGTAATTGTTCTGATGTAATGCAACTCCTGCTGACACACAACCATAGAGAGGAATCGGCTATTGGAGATACTCAGATATTCCTCCTGACTGCTGCATTCTCCCACCCACTCCCATCCACATATTTTTTAGACTTGGATCCAAGCCGTCTTACATTTGCTCCTCACCACTGTTAGATAAAGTTACCTAACTCAGGGATCAATCTTATTTATTTATTTATTTATTTATTTATTATAAGCACTTATATCCCATCCCTCTCGCGCAAGGCAACTCACAACAATAATCACAATACAAAAATAAATACATCAATATAAATACTAAAAAGTAAAAGACCATACAAACAGAGCTAAAAATGTACAGTGACCAGTCAAAACCAAACCCCAGCCCCTTCCCCTAACCCATCCCATCCTCCTCCTCTCCACCAAATGCCTGACAGAATAGCCAGGTCTTGCGACTATGTCAGAAGGCGAGGCGACTCAGGCTGGGATGAACCTCCACTGGGAGGGTATTCCAAAGCGATGACGTAGCCACCAAGAACACCTGCCTGCCAGTCAGCCAGCCAATCTGAACCCACCAGAATTACAGGACCAGCAGGAGGGCACTCTCAGACAACCACAGGGGCTGCCCAGGGAATGAGGTGATCTTCCATCCATTAAAGTCAATGGTCCAGCTCCCATTGACTTCAATGGATGAAGTGTCACCTATACAGTGATGGATATGGTAGGACGTTTCCACACAATGGGTAGAATCCTCCCCCATTAAAGACAACGGATTGTTTTTAAGGGGCGGAGGCAGCACCCACGTTTTTTATTAGAATTGATCCAATTTAGTTACAAGTAGCGCTGGATTATTATGCAAATCAAAATTCAGCAATCCAGATTTCAATACTCATAAAAACTGTTGAGTTAAAACAAAATTTTGGCCCAACTTCAGTTAAAACGGGAGGGTCAGTCTCTATTAACCGCCCCAGCTGTGAGGCTGGGTTTTTCACCCATTAAAGAAGGGGTTTAGCAAGTTACGTATTTATTTATTATAAAATTTGTATGCTGCCCCCTCCGGCTAAAGGCATCTCTGGGCGGCAAAGAACATGTTAAAAACAGATTAAAACAGTCAATGACCTGGTTAGGAAGGAGATTAAATGAATTCAGAAAAGTGAGGCTCAACCCGTGTTAGGAGAGGTTTAACACGAGTTAACTGTCCCGCTGCACCAGGAGGAAACCTGCCCCGGCTGCGCAAGAGGGGAGACACTGGGCGTTTTTAGACACACGTTAAAGTTCCGGATGTTTCAATCTTCTGGGTTTACAAGTCCACAAGTAAGTTCTGGATTCATTTTTCACACACACACACCTGAGGCAGTTCCTGGATGAATTCTTCACACAAACACTGCCCTGAGGCAGTTCCTGGATGCATTCTTCATTTATTATTATTATAAATGTTTATAATAATAATAATAATAATAATAATAATTAATAAACACTGCCCTGAGGCAGCCTAAAGTAGCCAGTAGATGTGACAGGCTGGCATGGAAACCAAGTGACCACAGCTGCCTGGAGCAAAGCAATTTACCAGGAGAATTTTTTACACCCAAAAGTTCTGGGAGAAGTTTCACGTAGAACCAGCTGTTTAAGACCTGGATGAGTGATTTAGACACACAGAAAGGTCTGGATGTTACAGCGAACATGCAGGAGAAATGCCTGCCTAAAATCACCCACTTTCCGCAAGGCTCCTAAAGGCGCCTAAATCGCTTCTCAAGGAGCCCAGCTGCCTCAAGCCAGATTCCTCCCCCGGCCCAGCTGATGACTCGCTCCCAGTCACGGGGTCCCTGCTAGCGGCGCATGCGCGAAGCTGCTTGTCAGCGCCAGTTATTCCATCGCCTCCAGCCGGGAGCACCGCAGCCTTTCGCCTCTTGGTAACGGTTTAGGAGGAGCTGCTGGCCGGTGAGTACTGGGGGGACTGCTCCCCATTTCCTTCAGCTTCGTGTGCCGGGTCCCTCGGGCTCCCGGGTCACTGCCCCCGCCGCATCCCCTGAGCTGGGGGAGCGGGGCGACCCCTCCCTCCTGCTTAATCGGGGCGGAGGATCCAGACCGGGCTGTTATGACGGGAGGTGTCTCCCCATTTGCTAAACTGGCGCGCTCCTTATCCGGCCCCTTGAAAGACGCTGCAATACCAGCCCCGAGCACCATGGAGACACGGTGGGGGCTGGCGCAGCAGGAAACGGCAGGATTGTACAACGCCGTGTGATTCCAGGGCCGCTGCAATACCCCCTCCCCCATCCCTGCTGCGGGGTATTCAGCGTGCACTCCGCGGGCGGGCGGAGGGCTGGCTAGATTTGGTCTGTGTCTAGTAAGCGAGAGGTGGCGGAGGAGTTGGTGGGTGTGGCGGTGTTTTAGCCCCTTCTGCTGAAACGTTTCCGAGATGCTTCCCAGTGCCAACTTCCTGATACTCTAAAAGTTGTCGCCTTGTGATTTGCCTGGAGCCTGATGAAGAGTTCTGTGCCGCTTGAAAGCTTGCATAGCCGCTTCACCAACAGAAATCAGCCCAGTAAACGCTATCTAAGCTACTTTGTATCCATCTGTTACTTAGGGGACCAATAGGGAAACCACATCCTCTCTCTAGATAATCTATAAACTATGGTAGATAGCTTCAAAAGAAAAAGGACACCTGCTATGTGCTGTGTCTTTTTGTAATATGGGCTGTGTCTAAGTACTTGCATGCATTTGCTATGTTCAACAAGCCTCAAATAATTTTGTTGGAATTGGAATCCTTTAACAATGGCTAAAAGTACATTGGCACTGATGGTGTAAATACGCTTTACTTGGCTAATAATGAATGAGGAGAAAAATTCCTTAGACCACAAGTTCACTGTACTCCAATCCTTAGTTAAGTTTACTCATCTCTGTGTATCTGCTCACAAAGACTTCTAGTTTCTATTTGGTTATTTCTTGTTTTTCTTCTGGAGTTCTCTACAGCTCATATCACTATTGTAGCCTAACTCTTTCTAGGAATAATAGAATTATATGAAGAGGTGTGTAGAGGATTTTACATGTCTAACTGCCAGTAGAAAAGAATATGGTTAAGCTGATCATCTGGAAAGATATTTGATTTGTTGGCAGTGATGGTTCTGTATTTTTCTTCTTTTTTTGCTATTAGACCTTTAACAGCAAAACAGCTTTTTATAAGAGGAGGGAAATTCTGTAGAGCACTTGGAGAATGTTCAGGCTTCAGTTTAACTTATTCACCCTCCACTTGTGAATGATTTCTTAGCCACTATCTGCTGTTTTGTGGATCTTGGATGAAGAAGTGTTTGATTTTGGTAGCTTCTGACCTATGGGTGGCTTTGCAGTTGAAGACTGAGACTTTAGATTGACAATAAAAATGGATTTAGAGCCTTGCAAATGTAAGATTTCTGCCGTTTGAAATATCAAGCTATTGCATTTGACACAATCCGGAACTAACTACAGCAGTTGCTTCCATCTTCAGACAAGGAGTTCTGATAATTCAGCCTGGAGGCAATGAATGAATGCATAAGCTAACTATGGCAAGATTTATAGATGGAGAATTGAGCTTGCTTACCAAGTTGTAGGCTTAAGAAATCCTAATTTATAACTGATGTTATTACCTTGGAAACAAAATGGTAAATCAGATGTCCTCTCAAGTCTAACTATGACTCCAGTGAATAGGTTGTGTGCAATTTTGGTAGAAATGGAGGACCGTTACTTAAAAATCAACCCCCAAAGAACAACCCTATCTAGGTATCTCTTTCTGTCTGCTTCCAAGTCTTTACTGGGTTGAACTAAAGCCAATTGCTTTTTTTATCTAGGCATAGATGAGATGGATGGTTGTTTTCAGATGGAAAAAGTGACCCCATCTGTAGATCCTATAGTCTTTCAAATACAGTAACTAATGCCCCATATACTAACTATAAATTAAGGGCCCATCTTCTTATTTAGGGCTCAGTCCTGCAAAAACTCACCCAGTGCACATTCTACACTAACTGTATTGCTTGCAGCACACATTCTTAATGTAGAGTGGGAACTTTTTTTTTTTTTTTTTGGAAGGATTAACCCTTAGGCATCATTCCCCCAAAGAGTTACGTGTCATCGTCATGTAAAAATAACCGTACACTTAATTGTCATGAAGTGTCTGTAGTTTGATTGAAGCCAATGAAACTGCTTGCATTGTTTAAGAGTAATGATATGCTTATGTTTGTAGGACTATGTCCTTAATTTGTCACATGACAAACTGAGCCATTGCCCTAAACGGGGACACACAATATTTTTTAAAATAGCCTTCAACTCCTTAAAATGTTAAGCCAGGTTAATATCTTTTATTAAATTGGATTATAGTTTGGGCCTTAACATAAGTCAGCATCTACTTAAATTTAACAGGCTTATTTTTTAAAAAAACTTAAGTTGAATCTATTTTAAAAAAAATAAAAAATAGATCTGACATTGCTGTTAAATCAAAATGAAATCTCTTTTGGATGCACTTCATAAGTGCATGTTGAAAACAAAATACGTTGAAACTTTTGTTCAAATGAATCTATTTGTCCTGATTTGGGATGGGAACATTTTCAGTCTTATTCCTTGTAAGACAGAAATCGCATTATCGAATCAGCCCTAGTTTATCAACATATTCTGCAATATTGTGGAAAGGAGTGTGGAATTCTGGAGACTGATTTAAGATTGGTTATAATCCAAAATGAGACTGTGGGAAGTTTTACTGTGTGATCCTCTGGTATGGAAGATAATTATTTATTTTATTTTATTTATTAAAAGCATTTAGTATCCCACCCCTCCTGCCACAGGCAGCTTGGGGCGACTCACAACAATATAAGTTACCAATTAAAATCCTAAAACTCTAAAACATATAATTACACCTTCATCCCTCTCCCCCGCCAGGTCTTACAACTTTTACAAAAGGAGGGATGTGCTAATGGCGCAATCATTTGTCCAGGTGCACAAGGGGTTGTTGCATGCATTAGTTGCTCACCATACGACCCCACTAGCTTTAGGTGTTTGTGCCAAAATCTCATTTGTAGCAAGAGGCGTCATTGTGCAGCATAACCCCAGACACAGGTCTGCTGTCCCCATTGCTGTCAATAGGGGAAATACAGTGAACGTGTCCTTGCACTGGACTGTGCACCTGGACTGCATGTACAAGTGAGAGTGGATACTGGAGACAATGATGCCTCTTACTGCGAATAAGGATTTGGTACCCGACCCGTTTAAGTCTAGCACAAAACTTCAGCCTGCAGTTTATGAATACATTAAACCTCCTTTGCCACTCACACACAAACCATGAGTGAGGGTTGCATCCAGACTCTACACTAAGTACCATCTCATTGAATGGGGCTCATATGCATTTTAATATGCTAGAGGACCGCCCTGTTAAGTAATTAACAGGTGCTGCAAAATCTTGGCGGTTTAAATGATGTTGACTTCGTGTCTATTGCAATCATGCATAAGTAGGGTTTGTGTTCCTAATGACTACAAGAAAACCTAAGCAGTCAGTTTAAAACATAGACAAGAAAATTAAATTAAATACTATTTATAGCAAAATGCATCAGAGTATTATAGACTAATGGCCTGACAATTCAAATTAAATCTATTCAATTTTAAACTGGCACACAATACTTACCATCACATTTGAGTGAGGGTGTGCATGGGGAACCACTCTAAAACTGGAAATGCACACATCCTTTCATCTTAAAGCCATTTTTTCCTGCTCAGTTTATAACTTTTAGTGGGAAGAAGAGATGGAAAGGTGGAAATTGCAGATAAAACTTCAGTGTTGTAAAGTCATCCTTGTATGGTACTCCTATTGACTTGCATTGGGAGTTAGGCACAAAAGGCTTGCACAAAATAGCCATTTATATAAATACACCCAGCAATTTAAGATGCCAAACATTTTGTAAAAGAATTAAAAAAGACACATAAGCTTATGCAAAATCAGGGCCTGGATTTTTTTAGATATTTTGCTCAGTGGTTAATCACTAAGACTGGAATGAGAATAGATTTTATTCTTGCGAAAATCTCACAGAATCGAGAATCAGAGTCAAGATCTTGCAGACATCTTGATTCTTGTGAGATTTCTTCTCCCTCCCCCCCTCCCCCCCCCTTTGCTAGTCTCGCAGCTCAGAGAAATTAAAGTGGGGAGAGACTACTGTTCCCTGCCCAGCCTTTTTACCTTGTTTGGGGCTGGCAGGTGTCTTGGTGGGGAAAGCTTCCTGCTCGCAAACTTTCAGGAATGAGTGGGAGGAGAGAAGGAGGGGAGAGGGCAGACACGGCTGAAATCTTAGCATTCTATTGGCTAGCAGGAGTCAGCAGCCAATAGAATGCTGAATAGCTGTTCTGAGCCTGCTTCTTCCCTTCAGCTCTCCCCCCTTCCATCTGGAAGTCCTTTCCAGATGGGAGGATGGATGGGGCAAATCTTCAGAATTTTGACTAGCAGGAGTCTGATCACCGAACAGAATGCTGAAAAGCTATGCTGAGCACTTTCCTCTGGAAAGGACCTGACCCCTCCATCCTGCTGAGATTGGGGGGTGGGGAAAGAGAAGCTGAAGGAAAGAGGCAGGCTCAGCACAGCTCCTTAACATTCCATTGGCTGCTGACTCCTGCTAGCCAATAGAATGCTAAGATAGCCAAGTCTGCCCTCCCTCCTGCTCATCCCCCTCCCATTTCGTTTGGGAAGCTTTCCCCACTGAGACAGCTGCCAGCCCCCCAGACAAGATAAGAAAGCTGGGCAGGGAACAGTGTGGCTTCCTTCCTCCCCCCACTGCCAGCACCACAGTAGTTTGCTTCTCGAGATTCTCTTATTTCTTGGCAGGAACCCAGCCGGTTCTAGTCTCATTCTTGTTTGCAAGAATGAGATGAGAATTCTTGTCGAGAAAGAATCAAGTTTCAGCCCTATTAATTATTTGATAACAGAACAGCCTGTTCAGACACCACAGAGGGCACTAAATATTTCATATTTAATGATAGCATATTTTTGTTCATTCCACCTAGTTGGAATAACATGATTTTCTTTGGTTTCCTTGTACTTTTTATAAAGTACATTTCTTTTGGAGCACTCTTTTTCTCCTTGGTAGGTATTCTCTTTAAGTTCTGGATTAACATGAAAATTAAAAATTTGAGCGCTTTTTATGTACCAGAATGCATTCATCTGCTAGGTTCTTAGCCATTCAGCGTCAAACAACTCTACAGATCAACTGGTGGATTAATTTTTTTAAATTATAATTAAATTTATACTTAAACTATACATTTAATGCCATGACCTTCTTGATAACTAAATATTTTAATAGCACCTCAGTTGGCCAATTTTTATACTATTCAGGACAAAAATAGTACTTCATAATTCTTGTTTACATTTAGTTATGTGTAGTGTTCTTTTTTCCATTCTCTAGTGAAATTGTGTGAAAATGTCTCTGTATCCTTCCCTGGAAGATCTGAAGGTGGACAAAGTAATTCAGGTATGGTGAATTCCCCCCTCCCACCCCCGAGATGAGTCTTGGGGTGAAAACAAATGAGACAATATCCCATTAGCCCATAACAGGTGCATGTCCACCTGCTTGTTTGTTTGATGTTTGTGTGGGGGAGAGAGGCACCAAAGTGGGCCCATGGGGCTGAGTGGGGGGAGAGGCATCATGGTGGGTGGTGGGGTACTCATTCCTGCTTCCCTTTGGACAGGAAAGATAGCCATTGGATTGGATGGGGGCTGAAACACTGGGGTGGGAAAGTGGGTGGGGCAGCTGCTGCAGCTACTCTTGGCCAACAACCAGCCAAGCACATCCTTTGGTCTAGCTGGGGATGGCACCTGCTGCAGCAGCTTCTTCTCAGGCTGACTGGGTGACTATGGCCTAGTTCTTTGTTTTCTTCTTCCATGTTTCATGGAAATGGGGGTGGGGGAGCTTAGGGGAGGAGGGGCTGTGGAGAATTGCTTTTGCTGAGACATAGGGTTTGGAAGGGAATGAGGGGATGGGTGCACTGAAAACAGGGAAAAACTGTCCCCAGAGACACTGGTGGGCAGGGGTGGGGCTCTTCCGGGAGACTCAGTGTCTCTACAGTAAAGTCCCAGCTCCAGTAACAACAGCATGATTTTCACAGAGGTGCTGCAGTCTGACATCTCTGACCTACCTGGACCCTCATAGCCTGTGTCCCTGCCTTCCCTCAGGTTGCAGTGCCACCCATCCTTGTCACTGCCTAGGTGCCAAAAATGCCCAGCCCTCACGCTCTGCTTCCCAGAGAGCAAGGCAACGGTTACTTCAGCCACCAAGACTGAAGGAGGAAGCCTGGGGGAAACATGTGCCTGACAATTGATTGCATTATCTTGACTGGGCATTGTTCTTGCCTCATTAGGGGGTCAGCTTTCATGTAGTGGCCACAATCAAAACAATTACACTCAGGCAGCCTGCCAAGTCCCAAAGCTGCCTTTGATGTAGCAGAGGGCTGTTGCAGATCTATTTATTTATAATTAAATGTATATGCCGCCCCCTCCTGTTACAAGCATCTCGGGGTGGCTGACAACATTCTAAAACACATATTAAAATACATTAAAACATGAATAACCCCAAAGTTAAAATAACCCAGTACCAAAACCCCTCCCTGACTCAACCCACCCATCCCATCTCCCTTGGTAAAGACCCGGCCGAACAGTCAGGTCTTACACTGTCTACGGAAAGAGGGGAGGTCAGCGGCCAGGCGGACCTCCAACGGAAGGTAGTTCCACAGCCACAGTGCAACCACAGAGAACGCCCTCCTCACGGTTGACGCCCAGGAAACCTGGGGGACCTCGAGGGCGCCCCCGGCCGACCACAGAGTTTGATCCAAGATCCGGAGGGTGAGGCAGTCCTGCAGGTAGTTGGGGCCCAGGCTGTTTAGGGCTTTAAAGGTCAACCCCAACACCTTGAATTGGGCTCGGAAGACTATTGGCAGCCAGTGCAGAGAGTGGAGCACTGGAGTGATGTGCTCGTATCAGCCCGTCCCCTTTAGGAGACGTACCAGCGCATTGTGCACCAGCTGCAGTCTCCGGACTGTCACCAAGGTTAGCCCTATGTAGAGTGCGTTACAGCAGTCTTATCTCGAGGTAATAAAAGTATGGATGATTTGGCCAGGTCTGAGTCTGAGACACATGGCCTAAGCCAACGTACCAGATGTAACTGGCAGAATGCACCCTTCTCCACAAGCTGCCACCTGGACATTCAGGCGGAGCTGTGGATCAAGGAGCACCCCCAGACTACGGACCTGAGATACCAGGGGAGGATGGACCCCATCAGTGATGGGGGCAATCACTCCCCTGACTTTCCCCACAACCATCACCTCCGTCTTGTCAGGATTTAACTTCAAACTGCTCCCCTTCATCCAATTCCCCACAGCTGACAGACATCGGGTAAGCACTGAGACTGATGGATCTGGGTTTGATGAAAATGTGAGCGAGAGCTGACAAAATATATTGACAAAAATATTCTCGAGTATTTCCGAGGTTCTGAGTACCGGTCCCAAGTGTTCAGGTTGATTCTCGGGGAATACTCAGAATTTTTGGGGTAAGGGCGGGGAGGAGAGGCAGAGGACAGAACGTCTGGCAGCACGGGTCAGGGAATAGGGCACCAAGGGTAGGGAAGGGTGGTGCCACTCACCTGAAAACTGTGCATGCTGCTTTAGTCTGGCTGGACTCGACTTCAAGGCACGAGAGCAGGGCACGCTTGGACTCTCTACCTAATTTTGAATGAGGTTTCTCTGAGCGTACTCCTAAAGCTCTCTGGGAGCATGCTGGGAAATGTAGTCCAACTTGCTTCCAGATAGCATTAGAACTATTGGTGTCTGGGACCAAACTGGACTATGTTACCCAGCATACTCCCAGAGAGATTTATACTGAGCATGCTTGGACAAACTGCATTCAAACACACAGCGGCAGAGGCCAAAGCATTGTGTCTGGCTCCTGTGGCTTTTAGGTGAGTTTGCTGCCCCCGGTGCCCATCTGTGTCCCTCCCCCTTCCTGCCCTCGATCAAGGAGTTACTGAGTACCATGGCCATTTTTTGGCTCCTCCGTACCTGGTAAAATCAAGTCAAGCAGGGCGATCCTCGGTAAAGTCTGAAGAAAACAGCGGACTGAGTTTCAGTCCTAATGTAGTGCTGTACTCACAGCCCCTAATATCCTTTAGTAGGAGACTGCAAGGGGCTATATCTCCTTCAGCTTAATGGGCCATCGTCAGCTCATTAATAGCCCGTGGAACATGCAGCATTTTGTCTTTTGCCTCACAAGCAGCTTCTTTACAATTGTATGCTAGCTTCCAGTAAGAGGTGTTTGCAATGTGATTGGTTATATTTTTAATTAATACAGATCTAATAAACTCTGCTTTCTGTGCATAGCAAAAGGTTACTTCCAGCCACCAAGTACTATAGTTGGGTGGGGATAGCAGGGACTAGAATGATATCCCAGAAGAAAGAAATGTCTGGTGCAGCTGTTTGTTCCCATGGTTCACCACAGCTGAGAGTCATGACAGGGAGTGGGATACTGCAAAGGAGGGGGGATGTGCAGAGCACGGTGGTGAAGAAATGCCTGCCTATGTATTGAGTTGTCAGACTAAATCTGAGTGAGGACTGCCCATACGCACGCACATGAATTACGCACCGACGGCTGCCCATTCATTAGGCTAGACATGCTAACCATGTGAATGGGAGCTGAGGGGCTGTACAGATTGAACACGGACTCCAGTGGGCTAATGTCTTATTTGTTTTCCCCCCCTTAAACAACTGAAGTAATTCTTAGAGTTCAATCTCTTCAACATAGAGCTAAAATTAATATCTAAATACTAGAATGTCAATGTGTATATTTTTCAGTTTTTTTATATTACTTGGCCATCCAAAAGAACTGAATAGCTGTTTGGTAACATATATGTTTGCCTTAGTGTAGTTACAGTTGTATTGCAAATCTAAATTACCTTAATTTTTTCCTTGCAAAGGTTTTAAAAACTGCGATAGCGTCCTGTGATCATAACATGAATATATGCTACACTTCATTTGAATAAATTGATTTTATCTTTGTACTGTTGAAGTAAAGTTGACACTCATTTCTGTAGGTATTCCAATATGAAGATGTAAAAGCGGTTACATTTTTAGTGATAAAACTGTTTACAAATAAAAGTTAAATCCTATGGAAGAACTACACAAAAATGAAAAACTGATAGTTGACTTTCTTTCCAGAACAAAGTTAATCCTATCTGATACTTCCAAATTCTGGATAAGAAATCAGGCTGCAAATTCTTTACGCACCATTCTAAAGAGTTTGCTGAAATGGAAAACATTCAGCATTTCAGCAACACCATTAAGTTATTCTTGCCCACTTGGAATTTGGACATCAAAGTACCAACAAATAGTAGAAAAGTATATCTGATCTCAACAAAATAATAAAATTGGGACATTTCACAATACTTCAATTTTGAAGGCATGGTAGAAATGACTCCTAATTAATCTAATTCCCTACAAGTGGACTACTACATTGTTTCTGCTATTCAGTGATGATTATTCAAAATGTGACATAAGTGGTAGGAAGTAAGGCTTTTATTTTAATGACCAGTTCTTGAAGGGGGACAGGGGTCAGGCCCACAATACAAGTTCAACCAAGCACATGTGCTTACATGGTTGCCTTCTACGTTTAGGGCCACCTTATTCTAAAATGTCTCTTACCTTGTTGCAATTGATGTTTCTGTAATGATGTTTATTTGTATTGTAGCCTAGGTCAAGTATGGATGAACACTGTATGTCACCATTCTAGTTGAACTCCTGTTCGTCCAGAAGTTGCTTCCTACAGAGGAGGACTCATTCCTAATTTGAGACATCAGTGAAACATTACATTTAAGAAAAAATAGATTGACCGACAGGGCTTGAAACCCAGCCCCAATGATCTATCGTGTCATTTATGGCAATTCTTTTTATTACCCAGTTTTAACTTGATAGGATACAACTAGTGTGCTGATTAGCACAATCAAATAGTGTAATAACTTTGTCTATGATTAGTGTCTAAAGCAGCTTGAGTAAAGTGGTATTACCAATTATTTTATTAAGCTGTATATACATTTGTTTTGCATTTAAATTTGCTGCATGAGGCATATTCAGGCTCTCAAACACGACCAAAGTGAGACTGCTTTCCCACAAGCTGCTGCGGGAGTTTGCGCTGTTAAAATCTAGTGCAGCCCCCGTCTTGTGGGAAATGCAGAAGTGTGGCTCTCACGCGGGCAAGCTAGCACATCGGACAGGATAGGGTTTCACTACTCTGCCCGTTGTGCTAGTTTGCCTGCATGAGAGCCGCACTTCTGCATTTCCCATAAGACAGGGGCTGTGCTAGATTCGAATAGTGTAGACTCCCGTGGCGCCGCAGCAGCTTATAGGAAAAGAGGCCTAAAAGTGAAACTTCAAAAGGAAATTAGCTGGTTCTTTCTCTTGGAGAGACTTGCACAAACACATTTATCAATCAGA
This sequence comes from Sphenodon punctatus, assembly GCA_003113815.1. Taxonomy (NCBI): domain Eukaryota; kingdom Metazoa; phylum Chordata; class Lepidosauria; order Sphenodontia; family Sphenodontidae; genus Sphenodon; species Sphenodon punctatus. The sequence goes on along the minus strand of QEPC01009642.1, from coordinate 168,752 downwards.
GGTTTTTTCCCCTCTTGCAGTTGCTATAACTATGTATTTTTCACCTGGTAATCTATTTTGTATACAAATCTAACTGGGAGATGCACCACTTTTCTGAATAAGATCTTCAGCACTAAAAGCTGTTCTGAGGAATGTAAAAATCTTTAGGAATTGTTTCTCTATATTCAGTTAATATAATTAATTGTACAAGGGAACTCAGAGAGATGTTTACATTAAATTTAACTTCCAAAGCACGTACAGTTCACTGTATGAGTAAAATAACGTTTCAAGTATTTTCAGTTGCTGAAATGTTAAGTAAAAATTGGAATGGGCAGTCATGTCTATATCTAAGGCTACCAAACGTTTTAGTTTAAGATAGTATGTTCGGATGCCTGAAGTTCAAAAGTTGAATTTCTTGGGTCATGTAAAAGAAAAAGAAAGAAAAAAAAAAATACTTCTTAAGTAGACAAGCACACAATTCGGCCATGCTGTCATCTAAGACAGAGTTTGACCAGGTGAACTGCAGACAGAAGAATCTGGAGCTCGGAAAGTGATTTAGATCTAGTCCTAAGTGGCACACAGGAACTAGTACAAGGAGTAACTGTGGCTGAGCCACTAGGCAATAGCGATCATAAATTAATATAATCAAATTTGACATAGTTGCTGGAGGGAGAAAGTTAATTAAAAGTACAGCACTGGCTTTTAACTTTAAAAAGGGAGACTACGCCAAAATGAGGAAACTAGTTAGAAACTAAAAGGCACAGTTGAAAGGACTACGTGTTTGCAAGAGGCATGGAGGCTGTTGGAAAGCACCATCTTGGAAGCCCAGATTACATGCATCCTACAAGTTAAAAAAGGTAGCAGGAGGACTAAATGTCTACCACTGTAGCTAAGTGGAGGTGCAAAGGAGGGTATTAGAGCCAAAAAGGCATCCTTTAACAAATGGAAAGCTAGCCCCAATGAGGAAAATACAAAGGAGCATAAACACTGGCAAAGTAACTGTAAGGTGCTAATAAGGCAGGCCAAGAAAGAATTAGCAAGTCTCCTTTCCAAAGAGGCAAAAACCAATAATAAAACCTTTTTCAAGTATATCAGAGGCATGAAGCCTGCTAGGGAGTCGGTTGGTCCATTAGATGACCAGGGAGTAAAAGGGGCACTCAGGGAGGACAAGGACATTGCATAGAAGCTAAACGACTTCTTTGCTTCGGTCTTCACTGTGGAGGATGTTGGGGAGATACCCATGCCGGAACCCTACTTTGTAGGATGGTGAATTGGATGAACTGTTCACAAATCAGCGTCACCCTGGAGGAGGTTCTAGAGCAAACTGACAAGCTTAATATGAACAAATCACCAGGGCCAGATGGTATTCACCCCAGAGTTCTGAAGGAACTCAGATGTGAAATTGCAAACCTACTAGTAGCAATTTGTAACCTAACGTTGGCATCTGTCACTGTACCTGAGGACTGGAGGGTGGCAAACGTAACCCCAATATTTAAAAAGGGTTTCAGAGGCGATCCTGGAAACTACAGCCTGGTAAGCTTGATGTCTGTGCAGGGCAAAATGGTGGAAACTATCATTAAGAACAGAATCACTGGCCATATTGATGAACATGGCTAATGGCAAAGAGTTAGCATGGATTTAGCAAAGGGAGGTCATGCCTCACTAATCTCTTGGAATTCTTTGAGGGAGTAAACAAGCATGTGGACAGGGGAGACCCAGCAGATATAGTGTACCTGGATTTACAGAAAGCTTTTGATAAGGTCCCACATAAAAGACTCTTGAGAAAATTAAAAAGTCATGGGATAGGAGGTAGTGTTTTGCTATGGATTGGTAACTGGTTAAAGGATAGGAAGCAAAGAGTGGGACTAAATGGCCAATTTTCACAATGGAGGAATGTAAAAAGTGGTGTGCCCCAAGGATCTGTGCTGGGACCAGTTTTTTTCAATGTATTCCTTAATGATCTGGGAAAGGGTGTTAAGAGTGAGGTGATCAAATTCGCAGATCACACCAAGTTATTCAGAGTAGTCAGAACATGAGCAGACTGTGAGGAGCTGCAGCAAGATCTTACAAGACTGGGTGCCTAAGCATCTAAATGGCAGATGAGATTTAATGTGGACAAATGCAAAGTGATGCACATTGGGGAAAATAATCCAAATTATGAGTACACAATGCTGGGTACTAAGCTAGGAGTTACCACTCAGGAAAAGGATCTGGGAGTGATTGTGGATAATACACTGAATCCTCAGCCCAGTGTGCTGCAGCGGTCAAGAAAGCAAATAGAATGTTAGGAATTATTCACAAGGAAATGGAGAGTAAAATTGAGGATGTCATAATGCCTCTATACAAATCAGTGGTGCGACCGCACCTTGAATATTGTGTGCAGTTCTGGTCGCCCCCATCTCAAAAAAGACATAGCAGAACTAGAAAAGGTACAGAGAAGGGCAACAAAAATGATCCAGGGTATGGAACAGCACCCGTATGAGGAGAGGCTTGATAGGTTGGGGCTCTTCCGCTTGGAAAAGAGATGGCTGAGAGGAGATATGATAGAGGTCTATAAAATCATCAGTGGTGTGGAACTTGTGTAAACAGGGAACGGTTATTTACCCTCTCAACTAGTACTAAAACTAGGGGACACTCCATGAAACTTACAGGTGGCAGAGTAAAAAAAAAAAAAAAAAGAATTTTTTCACTCAGCATACAGTTAGATTGTGGAATTTACTGCCAGGGGAGGTGGTCAAGGCCAACAGTATAGCTGAGTTTAAAAGAGGTTTGGACAAGGTTCTGGAAGATAGGTCCATTAGCAGCTATTAGCCAGACATGATTGGGGAACAACACCCTTTACTGTCGGGAGCCTGGGGATGACCCACAGGGAATGGATAGCATGGCAACTTGTTGGGTGCTTCTCCCAGGCCCCTGCGATTGGCCACTGTCCGAGACAGGATGCTGGGCTCGATGGATCGTTGGTCTGACCCAGTATGGCACTTCTTATGAAATTGAGCCTCGGGGTGTTAACAGACGTTACCTGAGAGTGGTGGTCGTGGGGAACTTCTGTGAGGGTGATCATGACTGTATTCACATGGGAATTAGTACACATAGGAATGTGCTATTCCACTTTTTTCTCTTGAGAACACTCACCCATGATTGGGTCCCCCAGTGTAGCCCTTACAATAACTGGTGTTTTCACGAGAGAAAAGTGGAATAGTATATTCCTACGTGTGCTAATTCCCATGAGAATAGAGCTGTGATTGCCCTCATGGAAGTCGTCCTCCCTTACTCCCCCGGCTTTGTGTGCAAGCACCCTCGGATCCCATGGTCTGTATTGTGTCCTACAAGCCCACAGTATTAGCCATCGGTGAACATGCAGCTTTGCTGCACCCGCAACTAAGACTGTGGGCTTGTCTTTTGGAGGGTGTTTTTAGACAAGTGCCTTGTCACCTGTTACCCACCAGTTACTCACCAATCACCCAAATCATGCATGTTGCAGAGCTGCATAGGGCGCCAGTGTGGCCCTGCAACATGGATGATGGGTAGATGATTGGTGGTTAATAGATGGGGAGCGCTTGTCTAAAAACATGCAGTCTGCTTCAAAAGATTCAGCATTTTCTACAAGATAATGTGAGAGAGCCATTTTATAATGCATTGTACTGACCTCTGACCAGGGAGAAAGAATTTGAGATTACTAGAGCTTTGCATTAAGCAAGTTGTTACCTGGATTCTACTGTGCATTTTGCAAAGGTTTTTTAAAATAAAAATTTGCAGAGAAGCACTAGAACCTCCTATGCTTTAAGGTTTGGAAGGAGGTTGCCAAGTAGTAGGGATGAAAAATTTAAAATCCATTCAGAATTTTCAGAGGCTTGCTAGAGGCCAGTCAAGATTGTCTTCACAGTGTGCGCTCCAGCTGCAGGCTGATCAAGATTTTCAAACTGATTGTTGGCTGGAGTAGCACTGGGCACTACAGTGAAGAGCAAGAGAATTGTCTTCCTCTGCTGGCCACTACACAGTAGCAGCCTGACTTGAATGTTGTGAGGAATGGGTGGAAAATGTTAGGAGATATGGGGTATGGAGGAAATAACGGAGTATTCAATAATAAAAATGCTACTTAGGGATAGGAGTCACCTAACAAGTTAATTACAACTTGAAACTGCACATTTGACTGGTATAGGTATCCATTCATTAGGTTACTAGTTAATTTTGTGAAACAATGCATTTTTAGAATTAGAAAATCTTCTAAAAAATATAGTGGAAAATCTTCCACCCCACATCACTGGTGTTCAGTGTTGGTTTTGGATGATGAACTTGGCATGGGGTCACATGGCAAATAATTCGAGTAGCAGAGGCTGAATAGCGATTGGGTGAGTACCACCCATTCTAAGTGATGAAAGAGGGAGATTTACATATCTTCCATATCAAAACGCTGCCATTTCAGGATATCTGTAAGAAGCTTACGTTAGTTTGCTTTGCAGTTCAGTATGATATAAGCATATGACTAATGCATTATGCAAATCTTCAAAACTGTGAATTCTTATAAGTAAGCTAATAGACTAATCTGTTCTATCTAAAATTCAGTCCTTCCTCACTGAAGAGTGTTATCTACCTCTGATATTGGTCTTGCTTTTTCACCAAGGAAAGTCAGTCTGAGCTATTTGCTTTAGAGTGATGCTCAATTTAATAACGCAAAGTCAAACATTTTGAAAGTATTTGCCATTTCTGTAAGTTCTAGTCAGGTTCAGGCATTTTCTGAAGTCTTTTTAAAAAGAATGCATTGTAACCTAAAAAAGTGAATGTTTGAACTCATTTGCATAATCAGTCTTGTATTGTTCCATGTATTGGATAGTGCATTTGACTTTTTTTTTTCTTGTTTAGGCACAGACTGCCTTCTCTTCAAACCCGGCTAATCCAGCAATTTTGTCTGAAGCCTCTGCTCCCATCCCGCAGGATGGATGTGAGTTTCTGTAGTATGCTAAAGACTGCGAACCTAGAATATTGTGAATAACTGTCAAACAAAAAAGGGGGGATGGGAGGCTTGGTACCTGAAGTACAGTTACAATGAATTACTTAAATTGTACATGGAGATGAAAATCATTTCACTACTTACAAATACTAGGATCATGCTGTCTGGAGAGCCCTAAAGAAAGTGTGTAGTACAGTTTGGTGATCAGGAACCTGACTTTCTACCTGAGCAATGGTGTTACATTTATGCACTATAGTCATAACTATCATACCTTTATTTCTGCCTGACGCTGAGCTTCTGTACACGCATCCCAGATTTCATTAAATGTTAAAGATCTATGAGTTCAGAGTGATAGCAAAAGGGCATGATGGGTTATCCAAGGCTGTAAATTCAACACAAACTGGCTTATTTTGATTTTGGTCGCTTATTTATTTTTAAAAACAACTTCAGTTTGACACCAAGCGCTTGTTCACAGGAGCAGGTAATAAGATGCAATAACACCTTAATTGGTACACCCACACTCTTGTTCACATCTGCAGAGGAGTTGTAGCAAGGCAAAAAGGGAGATTATTACTTTTTCTAATAAGTGTGAGTGTTCAGGCGATTGGGGAAATACCTAGCAGTTGGTACTCTTTGCAACTAACTATCACGACTTATAAACTAAAACTTTTATTACTCATTTTTTTAAAAAAATTATTATTTTGGTTTTTGGCCATGGTTCTCCGTTATCTCAAAAGTTTCATCCTATTCCTTTTGATCTTAGAATTCTCTGGATGATGATGTGAAACATCATATCCTTTCCAGAGGCTTTTCCCCTAGGAATAATATGAACCAAACCTATACACTCATTGTGTATTTGTTTGTTTCATATGGTTGTAAAAAGCATGGCATTGGGTGTGGTCTATCACAATTAGGCTTCCCTAATTAGGCTTGGCTTTTTCTGAAGGGAGGGGCAAGAGCCTTCTTCCCATCTGCATGTGCCCCCCACCCCCATGGGTCCCTTGTTCTTGGGTGGGTATATGGGCAAATGCTGACCATACCATTTCTAAGTGTGGGGTATGAATCAGCTGTTTTTTCCCCCTCCCCTTATTTAGGATAAATTCCCCTGGTTTTTTTGTAGAAGTCATTGCAAACTAATAATGCTTGGGAGCAGATTCTACTAGGATAAGTTGCTGAAAATTGTACTAACAGTCAAGAGTTGCTTAAGTTAGGGTCATTCTGGGCATGTGGGGGGGGCGGCGGAAGAGACCACGGGGGATATCGGGAAAGGCACCTAGTGTCTTCCCCTGTTCCACCTCCCTCCCCACCCCCATCTTGAGATTTTTGGGGGTTGATGCCAGTGGGGCCTCTGATCTGACACTGATGTGAGGTCAGTGGAAAATAAACATCAACCATCTTTGATTTGATTCAGGGGAAGACTGCTGACCTCGTGCATTAGAGACCTGGTTGGATGATGCATCTGGACTTATATTGATCCAGATGGTGTCAGTCAGGTACTTGGTGCAGCATCAGCCTAGGATCAGGGACTGGGGGTGGAGTGGCACTGATCTGTAAAGACACTCTGGCCTTTCAAAGGTATCTGGTGCCTAACTAATCCAATACTGAGTGTGTCTAAGAGGCCGGCGATAGCTTGGGATTCTACTGGTGTATTGACCACCCCGCTGCACAGCAGACTCCCTGACCAAGCTTGGTTGACTTGGTCTCAGAGGTGGGCTTGAGGTCACCCAGACTTAGTCTTGGGTGACTAACCTTTTGGGGCCAGAGTGCGACTTCATGGCCCCCATAACAATGGGTCTATCCCAAATAATATCTGGCCCAGTGCACGAGGTGGGAGACTCATTGGATTTGATGTTTTGCACTAGCCTGGAAACAGGACTATTGGGAACGTTGTTGCGCTGTTGTCATGGTCAGACTATTACCTTGTGAAGGTCTGGATCTTTGCACTCCTATGCCCCTGTCAGGGTGGTGGACCAGTTAGGTTGGTCTGCCCCCGGAGACTTATGGATCCAGTTGGCTTCCAGAACCCTCTGGGGGTATTTACCTACTGACCGCTACTCTGTTGCCTTTTGGAATGATACCTTGACCGTGGCCATTGACACAATTGCACCCAGGTGTCCGCTCCCACCTCTGTAACAGCATAGGTCTCTCTGGTATACAACGGACCTTGTATTGAAGTGAGAGGATAGGTGGTTAGAGTGCAGGTAACGCATGACTCTTGCTGAAGCTGACTGGTTGCGGCATGCTTCATTTTTGAAGGACTGTGCTGTGGCTCTGAAGGCAACCAAGAAAGCTTTCTTCTCTGCTGTCATGGCATCTGCAAAGTCTCGTCCTGTGGAGCTGTTCTGGGTGATGAATGGCCTGGCTAATCTGGCCCCATCTCAACTGAACTAGTTTCCTATTGCTCACTGTGACATTTTTATTAATTACTTTGCAGACAAAATCACCCTTACACACCACAGCGTGAGCACTGATACTTTGTCTGCAGAGTCGGAGTTTGGGGTTGTGGAAGCTCAGCCTTGCCCTGTTTGTTTGGATCAGCTTCAATTAGTGTTACTTACAGATGCAGAGGATGTACGTGGAGTGATGCGGGCAACCAGTTATGAATTAGACCCATGTCTGTCCTGACTGGTGAAAGCGAGTCAGGAAACAGTGGTGCCACTGGTAGCGGGATTGTCAATGCCTCCTTTTGGGAGGCTACGTTGTCGGCCACCCTTAAAACTATGGTTATATGGCCCCTACTCAAGAAACTCTCTTTGGACACTTGACTCCCTAGCCAGCTATCAACCTGTCTCTAACCTTCCCTTTTCAGGGAAGGTTATTGAACAGATGGTTGCACAGCAGTTTCAGGCTCATCTTGATGCTTTTGGAGTCTTAGTCCCATTTCAGTCAGGCTTTCATCTGAGTGGTGATTGTGTCTTGGTCGATCTGTTCTTTGAGCTTGACAAAGGGAATTGTGCCCTGTTGGTCCTGTTAGACGTTTCAGTGGCATTTGATACAGTTGATCATGAGGTGGTGTTGACACAACTGCAGGAGCTGGCAGGGGTGCGCAGGACTGCTCTTGAGTGGATCTGTTCATTCCTGTCAGGGAGGGCCCAGCGGGTGGTGATGGGAGACTATTCGTCTTCCCCTTGGGACCTCCCCTGTGGTGTCCTGTAGGGTTCCATCGCATCTCCCCTCTTATTTCATGTGTATCCAAGACTGCTGGGCAAGATCGTTTGGAGTGAATGACATAGTAGATTGAGCTGGTAGTGGGGTGGTGCTCTATGTAAGAGATAACTTTGAGTCGAGCAGAATTAATATTGTAAAGGAAGCAATCGGTACTCTGGAATCTCTGTGGATAGAAATTCCATGTATAATGGGGAAGTGTATAGCGGTCAGCCTATACTAAACTGCCTGAGTCAGACCAATGGTCCATCTTAGCCCAGTATTGTTACAACCTGACACAGCAGCAGAGGTTTCAAATTTGGGTCCAAATCTTTCTCTTCTAGGGTCTCCGGCAGAGGCCATCCCGGCCGGCGTGCTACCTGAGACCCCTCCAAGCCCCTAGCAGAGGCCTCCCCCAGGCATGCCACCAGGGATCCTGAAGTGGAGATGCTGGGGATTGAACCTGGAACCTTATACATGCAAAGCACGTGCTCTTACCACTTGAGCTATGGCCCACCTATCGTTATCCTGACCAGAATAATGAGACTGACTGTGAAATGCTATGGGAGATTAGACAGGTTACTAAAGTTGGAAAAGCAGTAATAATGGGCATTCTCCCGGGGGATCCTCCTGGCCGTCCAGTCTGGACTGTAGGGTAGATCCCGCCGGGAACCACTAGGAGGCAGACATCGACTTTCGAGGAGCCTGCTAGGAGGGATCTAGCCTCTGCTCCCCAGTTGTTTGTCTGCCTTGGGGCAGTTAGGACGCAGGCAAGTGGGTGGAAGAACCAGCCCTGAGCCTTTTCAGGTTTGGGGCACTCTTCCAGCAAAGGAATCGGCCCGGTGCCAGGGGGAGAGAAATTCTCCATCCTGTTCACCTACCCGGCTCGCCTGGGTACAGGGCCTTGATCGGGGGTTCCCCTTCCTCCCCTCCGGAGCGGGGTTTTTCCCTTCACCGAGGGCGCAGCAGTTTCCCCCTTCGGGACCTTCTGCAGCCCCTATACTCTCCACCTCCGCCTCCACCCTTCCTCCCTGGCAGGGGTTCGGGGGAGGTTTGGACTTACAGCGGGGGGGTAGTGCGGCGGCTTCTCCCATCGGGACCGTCCCCCCCCCCCCCCGGCTCTTCTAGAAGGCCGAAGGCAAGGCCGCAGAGCGCTTCGTGTCGGCCCCCCCCCCCCCCCTCCGTTGGGGGGGAGGAGCTTGTTTTCGCGGGCGTTTTCCTGGGATCCAATCAGGAACGCTCCTCCTAGTCAGAGCCTGCCGCGCTTTTTGCAAGGCAGCTCTCCAGGGGCCAGCGCTGAGCGCGCTTTTTGCAGAGCAGCTCCCCGGGGATCAGAGCTGGGCGCGTTTTGTCGGAGCCCAGGGATCGTTGTTTCCCGGAGCCTGCTCGAGGGCAAAGAGTTGCTGGTCTCATCAGAGGCTGTGCTGGGCCTTCTCTGCCTTCGAGGCTACTGTCACAGGTGCTTAAGATGCCAGCGACAAGGAGATCCACGGAGTCAGGGGCTTCCACGGAACAGCCCCTCGCAGTGAGTGCCCCCCAGCCCGCCCCAACAGGGCCTCTAGCGGGGGTTTCAGCTCAGTCCCCTCCAGCAGGGCAGGATCTCCACACAGAGCTGTTAAGGGAGATCCTAACAGAGCTCAAGAGAAAGAGGTCCCCTCCCAGATCTAGGCCCGTTAGACCCTACAAGGGCAACTCCAAGGGGGCTGGTAAGGGCAAGCAGCCCCTTTCTAAGAAGCCCTGCAGGGCCTCTGATCTAATTACCTCTCCGGCTTCATCTGAGGAGGAGCAGGAGGATTTCATGGACAGCCATGAATCAGAGGAGGAGGACACCTCGTGTCAGGGCAGTAAAGTCAGACAGAGAAGGGCCTCTTCCCCGGCAGAGTCTATGGAGGAAGAGGAGGAGGGGATTTCAGAGGGGGAAATCGTCAGTGAAGGGGAGCCGGCTGACAAGGAATGCTCAGGGGAGACAACCCTGGAGCCCTCTCTGGACCCTGACAGGCAGTTCCCCTGCAAGTATCGCGACCTGATTTTTGACCAGCTCGCCAAAAACCTGCATTTCAAGCAGAAAAAAGAGAAGGATGCTTCTTCCTCGTCAGAAGAGGAGGAGGAGGAGGAAGCTCGGGGTTACCTTCCCAGAGCGAGAGGCCGTGACAAGGGGCTTCTGCTGGACAAGGCCTATGAAAAAATTATATCCAGGGAATGGCAAAATCCTAATAGGCCTTCCAAGTTGACAAGGTCTCAGTTGTCCCTATATTCTTTTAACAGAAAAAAGAATGCCTTCTTGTCTACCCCTAAGGTCGACGCCGCTGCAGCATCTCTAGCAAGGAGTTCTGTGTTCCCGACAGAGGGAGACTGCTTCCCCAGGGATCCAACGGACAAGGCAATAGATTGCAACTTGCGGAGAAACTTCGATGAGATATCTGCAGTAATGAAGATGGCCACGGTCTCGTCATATTTCTCCAGGGCTTTGATGATCTGGGTCAAGAGAGTCTCTGAGCCGGGCATCTCAGACAAAATGATCAGGGTTTTGTCCACGCGTATTCAACTGGCATACGCCTTCATGGCAGACGCTTCGACCGACATGCTACGCTGGTCTGCGAAAGCGGCGGCTTCCAATGTAGCGGCTAGACGTCGCCTGTGGTTGAGATCTTGGAGAGGGGATAACACCGCAAAGAACGCGCTGGTGAGCGCCCCTTTTCAGGGTAGGAAGTTGTTCGGCGTCTGCCTGGATAAGGTGCTGAGTGATGCGGCGGACAAATCAAAGAAACAGACCTTACAAAGTGTGGGAATTCCCAAGCGGAATTTTCGTCCCTACAACACACCCTACACCCAGTCAGGGAGCTCCAGACGGCCCTTTTTTCCCCATAGAGGGAATCAACAGCGCTACAAGCCAAGATGGCAGAAACCGCGGGGCAACGATAACAGGAGCAAGCAGCGTCAGGGAGCAGGAAGACCCAAGCAGGACGCCTGACTACTCACAGCCCTGCCCTCTAGATCAGCTCAGCCTAGGGGGCAGACTTCAGCTGTTTGCAGCAAAATGGGCTTCCAGCACAACGGATGTTTGGGTTCTCCAGACGATCCAAAGGGGCTACGTTATAGAGTTAACGCACTCCCCCCCGCGATACTTCTGCTCATCAGCCGTGCCCAGGGATCTGGTCAAGCAACAGGCAATGCGGGCAGAAATCTTCAGGCTCCAGACCATCGGAGCGATAGAGGAGGTCCCTCTTCTCGAACGCGGGCAAGGTCTCTACTCCACCATTTTTCTAGTTCCAAAAAAGCTAGACGAATGGAGGGCCATCTTGGACCTAAAGAGATTGAATCGAGTCCTCAAAATCCAGAAGTTCCGGATGGAAACTCTACAATCTATCAGGACAGCGATCGTTCAGGACGAGTGGCTGACAGCGCTCGACCTGAAGGAGGCCTACCTTCATGTGCCGATCTACCACAATCACCGCCAGTGGCTTCGCTTCTGTTATGCAGGACAGCACTGGCAGTACAGAGCCCTTCCCTTCGGCTTGGCAACCTCCCCGAGGACCTTCACGAAGGTGCTGGTAGCTCTCGTAGCGATTCTGAGGACGGAGGGGATAAAGATCCATCCCTACTTAGACGACATCCTGGTCAGGTCTCCATCCTGCGGTCAGGCACACAAAGACATTCAACACGTCATACAGTGTCTGCAGGACCACGGATTTGTCATCAATCGCAAGAAGAGTCATCTCACTCCAACTCAGACTCTGGAACACCTGGGGGTCATACTGGACACCAGACAGAGCAAGCTGTTCCTATCCGAACAGCGTCGCCTAAAGCTGTTGACCCTCATCCAACAAATCGTGGAGAAGCCCAAATCCAGGCTAAAATCGCTAGCAAGCCTTCTAGGAGCCATGACCTCCTGCCTGGGCATAGTTCAATGGGCGAGACTACATTCCAGACCCCTTCAGCGGTTCCTTCGTCCGTGGCAGGACGAGCTGACTCAAGGCCAGAACCCATCAATCCAGGTGACACCTCTTCTCAAGAGGTCGCTAGCGTGGTGGACTCATCAGGACAGATTCTTACCAGGAATGCCTCTCTCACTTCCGGAAAGCACGATCCTGACTACAGACGCAAGTCTAAGGGGCTGGGGCGCTCACACACAAGGACACTCAGCTCAGGGCAAGTGGCTACAATGGGAGAGGGGCCATCATATCAATTGGCTGGAGTTGAGGGCGATTTATCTGGCCTTGAAGGATCTGTCACCGTTCCTGAGGGGGAAGGACGTATTGATCTACACCGACAACACGGTCGCAAAAGCCTATATAAATCACCAGGGCGGATCGAGGTCCGAGACGCTCCACCAACTAGCCACCAGTATCATGCGGTGGGCGGAGAGCAACCTGAGTTCCATCAGGGCCCTTCATATCAGGGGGATCTCCAATACTCAGGCCGACTGGCTCAGTCGAGTTCAGATCGATCAAGGAGAATGGTCCCTTCATCAGTCATCCTTCAGGGAGATAACAGAACGGTTTGGGCTCCCATCCATAGACCTGTTCGCCTCAGCGGAGAACGCGAAGACAGAGAGGTTCATTTCTCGTCACCCGGACAGCAGAGCAATAGGCTTCGACGCGTTGAATTGTCCTTGGCCCCAGGAGCTCCTGTTTGCGTTTCCACCTCTGTCTCTTATCCAGAGAACACTTGCGAAGGTCCGGAAGGAACGGGCGAGGATGATACTAGTAGCTCCGTTCTGGCCCAGAAGGCCATGGTTCGCAGATCTTCAAGATCTCAGTCAGGACCTTCCACTCAGAATTTCCCCGAGACCGGACATGCTATCCCAGGGACCAGTCATGCACGACAACCCAGAGTCGCTCAGATTGACAGCCTGGAGCTTGAAAGGAGGGTCTTGAGGAGGCTAGGATACTCTTCTAAGGTTTTGGATACCTTACTTCAATCAAGGAAGCCTGCTACGAGGCGAATATATCAGAGCACTTGGGCTACGTTCGTTAAATGGTGTGAGACCAGGTCTCTGGATCCAGAGAAAGCCTCCATTAGCATAGTTTTAGAGTTCTTGCAAGGGGGGCTAGATAGGGGTCTAAGGCCTAGTACCTTACAGAGACAGTTAGCAGCCCTTAATAGCGTGCTGTCTACCCTCAGAGGTAAGGGGATTTCGGGTCACCCTCATGCAAGGCGCTTCCTTAGGGCCGCTAGGCTCCTATCTCCTCCCGTGGTACACAGGTTCCCTTCTTGGAACCTGAACCTTGTCCTGAGAGCTCTCACTAAGATCCCTTTTGAGCCAATTAGGGAGGTTTCAATGTATTACCTGTCCATCAAGGTAGCCTTTTTGGTGGGGATCACTTCTGCCAGGAGAGTTTCAGAACTAGAAGCCCTCTCCATAGAGCCTGCTCTCTGTTCCTTTAAGGACTCTTCAGTGACTCTTAGACTGGATCCGGCCTTCAGCCCTAAAGTGGATTCCAGGTTTCACAGGGAACAAGAGATCTATTTGCCCTCTTTTTGTCCGAACCCCTCTCACCCACTGGAACGTCAGTGGCACGCTCTGGACGTGAGAAGGGCTCTTAAGGTTTACATGGATAGAACAAAGACCTTTAGGCGATCTTCTGCCTTGTTCGTATCTTATAACCCCCAGAGAAAGGGTTTGAAAGCTTCCAAGTCTCTTATAGCTAAATGGATGACCCTAGCTATTTCTGAGGCCTACAAGGCGGAGGGAAAGATTCCCCCTTTGGGTCTTTTTGCTCATTCCCTGCGGGGCGCTGCTACATCGCAGGCCTTCAGGAACGCAGCCTCCTACGCATCTATTTGCAGGGCGGCAACTTGGGCTTCTGTCCATTCCTTTACCTCGCATTATAGAATTCCCCTTCAGGATTCAGCAGATGCAGCCTTTGGGAGACAGGTACTGCAGGCGGTACTCTGAGACGTGCCCTGGCACGTCTGGAGATCACAGATACCTACCTTGACCTCCCTCGTTAAGTTAGTCTGCCCTCCCTTGTTTGGGGTTTAGCGTACTGCTTTGGTACGTCCCTACAGTCCAGACTGGACGGCCAGGAGGATCCCCCGGGAGAAAGGAAAATTGGGTACTTACCTCTGAATTTTCCTTCTGCGGGGGATCCTCCTGGCCGGCCAGTCCCCACCCGGAGTGAGGTCAACTCTGTGGTGGTACAAGGGGGGTACAACTCTTGTTCCCAGCCGTAAATTCAAGATTGGCGGCTTTATTCAGTTGGTGCGGGTGGACCGAGTTAGTTCACTCTTAGAATCAGTTACCTTAGTTATTAGGTTACGAGTAAGGTTAGCGTTTATGGGGTTTTTAAAATCTCAAGTACAGCTATTACAATCTGGGGAGCAGAGGCTAGATCCCTCCTAGCAGGCTCCTCGAAAGTCGATGTCTGCCTCCTAGTGGTTCCCGGCGGGATCTACCCTACAGTCCAGACTGGCCGGCCAGGAGGATCCCCCGCAGAAGGAAAATTCAGAGGTAAGTACCCAATTTTCCTATTTCAATTATCCTCGTCTTGATTGGGTGAATGTCTCCTTGGGGTGGGATGTAGAGATAAAATTTCTAGATGTCATAAATGACTGCTTCCGTGAGCAGCTCGTCCTGGAACCAACAAGAGAAGGAGCCACTCTGGATCTAGTCCCAAGTGGAGTGCAGGATTTAGTGCTGGAACTTCTGGGCAATAGTGATCATAATATAATCAAATTTGACATACTTACAGGAGGGAAAATGCCAAATAAAATCACTGTGATAACATATAACTTTAGAAAGGGGAACTATGTAAAAATGAGGAAACTAGTTAGAGGGAAACTTAAAGGAGCAGTTGCAAGAATTAAATGTCTCCAGGCAGCGTGGAGACTATTTAAAAACATCTTGAAAGCTCAGATTAAATCTATTCCACAAATTTAAAAAGGTAGGAAGTGGGCCAAACGTCTGCCTGTGTGGCTAAATGGTGAGGTGAAGGAGGTTATTGGAGCCAAAAAGGCATCCTTTAGAAAATGGAAAGAGAGTCGCAATGAGGTACATAGGGAAGAGCCGTAAGTGTTGCCAAAGTAGATGTAAAAAGTTAATAAGGTAGGCCAAAAAAGAATTTGAGGAGTAACTTGCTAAAGATGCTAAAACTAAAACCTTTTTCAAGTACCCCAGAAGCAGGAAGCCTGCTAGAGAGTCAGTTGGGCTGTTAGATGACCAGGGGGTGAAAGAGGTGCTTGGGGATGAAAGGGACATTACAGAGAAGCTGAATGAGTTCTTTGCTTCGGTCTTCACTGCAGAGGATGTTGGGGAGGTACCCACACAGGTGACGAATTGGAAGAGCTGTCACAAATCAACGTGACTCTGGAAGAGGTCCT
Source organism: Sphenodon punctatus (assembly GCA_003113815.1). Lineage (NCBI taxonomy): Eukaryota > Metazoa > Chordata > Lepidosauria > Sphenodontia > Sphenodontidae > Sphenodon > Sphenodon punctatus. The sequence continues at coordinate 153,355 of QEPC01009642.1, read as the reverse complement.
AGAGCAAATTGACAAACTGAATACTAACAAATCACCAGGACCAGATGGTACTCACCCCAGAGTTCTGAAGGAACTCAAATATGAAATTGCAGACCTACTGTTAGTAGTTTGTAACCTATCGCTAAAATCTGCCACTGTACTTGAGGACTAGAGGGTGGCAAATGTAACCCCAATATTTAAAAAGGGATCCATAGCTGATCCTGGAAAGTACAGACCAGTAAGCTTGACATCTATGCCGGGCAAAATGGTGGAAACTATCATTAAGAAACAGAATCGCCAGGCATGTTGATAAACATGGCTTAATGGGGAAGAGTCAACATGGATTTAGCAAAGGTAAGTCATGCCTCACTAATTTGTTGGAATTCTTTGAGGGTGTAAATAAGCATGTGGACAAGGGAGACTCCATTTAGTGGTGTCTCCCAGTAGATATAGTGTACCTGGATTTCCAGAAAGCATTTGATAAGGTCCCACTTAAAAGACTATTGAGAAAATTAAAAAGTTATGGGATAGGAGGTACTGTCTTACTATGGATTAGTAACTTGTTAAAGGATAGGAAGCAAAGAGTAAGACTGAATGGTCAGTTTTCACAATGGGGAGATGTAAAAAGTGGTGTGCCCCAGGGGTTTATATTGGGACCTGTGCTGCTTAATGTATTCATTAATGATCTGAAAAAGGGCGTTAAGAGTGAGGTGATCAAATTTGCAGATGACACCAAGTTATTCAAGATAGTTAAAACATGAGCAGACACTGAAGAACTGAACAGGATCTTATGAGACTGGGTACCTGAACATCTAAATGGCAGATGTGATTTAATGTGGACAAGTGCAAAGTGATGCACATAGGAAAAAATAACCCAAACTATGAGTACGCAATGCTGGGTACTAAGTTAGGAGTTACCCCTTAGGAAAAGGATTTGGGAGTGATTGTGAACAATACACTGAAATCCTCAGCCCAATGTACAGCAGCAGTCAAAAAAGCAAACAGAATGTTTAGGAGTTATTTGCAAAGGGATAGAGAACAAAACTGAGGATGTCATAACGCTTCTGAGGATGTCATAACACCCCCTGGAAGTAGCTGGGGGCTTAAAGCCCCAGGGACAGCGGCTGAGTCGCAGGAGCCTGCTGGGGGTTTGTTTCCATCCTTACCTGCCTCGCTGCAGGTGCGGGGGGCTCTTGGGCTCTGCCGCCGGCAGGGGGGTGCGCCGCTGTTGCTCCTGCCGCCGCTGCTGATACCATCCCCGCTGCTGTCACTGCTGCCACTGCTCCTGGGACCTGCAGGGGAAACAAGAACAGACAGTGAGTTGTGGGGGAGAGGGGGGGAACGTAGAGGGCAGCCACGTGGACTGACCTGTCCCCTTCCCCCACCCGGAAGTAGCTGGGGGCTTAAAGCCCCAG